>JAYMTP010003855.1:0-16101 GCA_036897365.1 Geranium brycei | reverse complement strand
ACACATTAGTAATATAATGCCGATTTATTTATTCTGAAAGATGATAAAACATTACAATTGTAGATCACTTTTACACTTGGACTAGGGCACAACTCTAACACATGACAGACATCGTGACAATAATTCGCAAATTATCCGTGGCTTCCCACGATTTTTGTCACGACAGTGACGTCATTTGGATGGCAATTCAAAGAGTTGTCACGATGGCAGTCACAATTGTGACACCATCATGACAACGTCAATTTTCACGATTTAAAGTGTAGAAACCCTACATTTTCAGGAGGGTTGGGTTTAATTTCTGGAGGTTTTAGCCTCCTCCAACCTCCAACCTCCCTCACTAGGCACACCTCTTCTAGGGGGTTTTGGGAGACCTTTCTCTCGTCTTAGAGCATTTTCCTTGGATTTTCCAAGATTTTGGGGAGATTTGGAGGAGCTCTTCTCTTCAAGACCTTATAGGTCTTTGGGTTTAGGATTTCTCTACCTTTTCTCTTTGTTTTGTTGATTATCACTTACATTTGTTGATGGATTGGGTAGCTTATGACTCTTTTTGCAATCATGAAATGCTATTGTAAGACTATATTGTTGTATATTTGAGGTATTATTCATGTTTGTTGTGCTTGGCATTATGTGGGTTGATTTTTGTGCTTATTGTGTTTTTGCCTAAATCACAAGCGCAATCTTGGATTAAGTTAATCACTATGAGTGTGGGATTTGCTTAAGGCTTGATAATCTCCTAGGAGCAAGACGCGAGGAGATAATCTTTGTGCCGGGTTCCTAACCTAAGAATAGTCGGTTTTAATGCCTTTCCAAGCAATTGACAATGGGGAGGATTTGAGCTTATTTAATGATGAGAGGCGAACTAGGTGGTCTAAGACTTAGGGTAACATATAATCCACAACATGATTGATTGGTATTTTGAATTTGCAAGAGTTGTGTTTGAATAGTGTGCATCTAGTGTTATGCATTCTTATTTTTTGTAGTGAAATATTGTTCATTATTGTTATTGTGCTTTGCGAATGGGTGGATTATTATTGTTTATTGAATTGTTGTCTATATTGATCATATAGGTAATCTTGAATTAGATTAATCACCAAGAGAGTGGGATTAATTTAAGGCTTGATAATATCCTAGATAACTTGTGAGGAGATAATCTTTGCATATGAGATCTAGCCTAACCATAGTGGAGCTTTATGCGATTTAGCTTAAGATTATGGGGACATCGAGTAGTGAACACACTTGCTTAAGTGACATTGCCCAAGTTTGGTAGCACTCGTAGATGCACATAATTTAAGCTAAATTATGCCACTTTCAATGTCGAGAGACGAAATTGGTGATATATGACTTAGGGAAACGTTCATAGCACAATAGCTTGTTGGATAAAATTTCGAATCAGCAAAAACTGAGTGTAAACTAGTATTCATGATTGACTTTAAATTGCATTTTCACTCCATTTCCATCCTTGTGTGGCTTTTTGTTTATAGTTTTATATTTTACATGATACTTATACATTTTCATACAAAACTTGAAATATTCTAACTTGCTAACCCACAAAAAGAAAAACAACTCGTGTAGACAATAAACCTCATTTTGGTCCATATGTAGATGACCTGAAACTAAAAAACCATAATACTATAAATGTACATGATGATATAAACGACCACGTCCTGATGCGCGCGTTTGGGAGGTCGAGGCCGTGAGGTGAGAGGGCAGTGCACCCGAAGACTGCTGAGGAGGGCGCCGAGATTCCCGCTATCAGTAGTGATATGTACCTATCACTTTATTCTATTACATTTTATCTGATTTCTTATTTCTAAACTTTTAATACAATTATTATTGAATGTTTATCCAGGAAAAATGCCACTTTAGTATACCTAAGTATCAACTATTTTCGCATGATTGTACCTAACTTAGTTTTTAGCGTGCCTCTAACTATTTACATTTTTTATTTTACTACAATCTTAAATTTTTGGTAGAAAAGACGAAATTTTCCAATAACACCTTTCAAAATATATCCTAAAATCTAACCTTGACCCTAACCCTTAACCATAATCTCTAACCTCCAACTCCAAAACAAACCATAACTCTAACCATCAACCCCTAGCCTAGTCTATCTACCTTCGGCCTCTCTATCACGAACCGACGTTTGCTTCCAGTGTGCACGCGTCTCCAGCCGCCGCGAAGTTTGCACCAGTGTTGTGTGAACCACCAGTCTCCTCCTCCTGCACCGCGAAACGTAACTTACGATGCCTCCGTCGAGCCTGGTGCGATTCAACAACTCATGCATCAACGATGAAAAAAAACAGCGAGAACCAGACCCCAGATCTCGATCTCACCTTGACAGATCTCGATCTCACCTCATCAAATCTCGATCTCACCTTGCCGTAGCCCGTCTCATCTCGTTGGAGCCTAAACCCTAAACCTTGATCTCACCTCTGCACATTTTTTCTTTCTTTTATTTGTTTATTTTATTATTTAGTTTGTGAAAAGACAATTATGCTCCTTAACTTAAATTCAAATTAGGGGTACAATTGTCATTTTACATCAAATCAATATTTGATTTTCTGTATGATATTTGATGTGGGGTCTTTTTGTCATTTTTTCAAAATACTATCGGAATATGCTAAAATACTTTGTGCACAAGCTAAAAATACTAAGTACAACACACTTGTTATATAATTTTTTTTTTTGTAAATCAATAGCATATCTTAATCTGTAAATGTGGTAATCCTTATTTTATTAGATTCTTCTGTTCATAAAAAACTTAGTAGCAAAAATGCTAATTATTTCGAAGGTTAATTATATATCTATCCCCCTCTAGATTTATAAACCAATAACGGAAACAAAAGTTGCTTTCGGTAATATTGTAATAATAAGATCAATAATTTTCATAACATGTGATATACAATTCAGACAAACTTGTGAAACATAATAAAAGGCAAACCTTTCGGCAGATCAAATGTTAGATGAGAGAGCTCACAAACTCAAGCCAAAAAGATCACCTTTTACTTTAGGGGTTATATTTCTTTTATATTTGAACGGCAAATTCTTGTTCATGAACTCAAGTCTCACTCATTGCATTCTAAAAATACTTCAGTAAACATATATTGATTCATTAATATTAATATTATTAACCGATATTACAGTCATATGAAATCACCTCAAGATAATTCTTAAGTGGAAAGAAGGAAGGCTTAATTCAAATTTAAAAGGGACAAGCATAATCAATGGCGTTAAATTCTAACAAAAATAAATATTAATTTTAAATATGTCAAGAATTGTGTGTAGTAGTTTCACAAAATAATTTTTAACAAGCCATTCGAATTTAATTTATTAAATATTTGATTTTACATTGTCATAATCGAGATCAAGTAAAATTTGAACTCAATGTTGAGCTCGTTTAATAAACGAGCGGAGGAAAAAATTCTCGAGTTAAAATAAAGTCTAAGCTCGACTTGACTCGGTTAGTTTAATATTCAATACAAATATTCATTAAAATCGAAAATTAATATTAAATAATATACATAATTCATTAATTACCAAACAAGCCAGTTCAAGATTGCTCGTCTAATTTTATTAAAAATATATAACTAATTAAATTTAACGACTGACGAGCCTTAGGCTCGAGCTCGGCTCAATAGGCTCGTGAGCCAGCTCGTTAGTATTTATTTAATTAAATATTTTAATTAATATATATATATTTTTAATAAATATTAAAAATAAAATTAGACGAGCCGATCTCGAGATGACTCATTTAGTAATTAACGAATTATATATTTTATTTAATATTAATTTACTTTTAATAAGTATTTGTATTTAAAATTAAAAGAGCCGAGTTGACCTGAGCTGAGCTCGAACTTGTCTATTTTACTTCGAACCAAGCTTAAATCAAATACTTTCGTTCACGAGTTGAGCCGAATACGATAAAATTAAGAAGTAATTACACACAAGTACACCCAACTATCGACCATTCTCACATCGGTACACACAACTAAAAAAATTGGATTTTTCAGTCACCCAACTATTTTTCTTACACTTAGCTCCAATGTGGTTAAATCTATCTGAGTTTTGAGGTAAAAGGCCAAAATGCCCACAATAATTCTTATTTGAAATTAGGCCGGTCTGACCAGTTCAAATACGGTCTAAACGTTCAGATCTTTGATTCAGATTGCTTCTCTCAAATTTTTTGACAGATTGATGCTAATTAGTACAAGTTTCATGATTAATTTGACAAAAAAATAAGAATTGATGAAAAAATATTGAACAACTTAATGAAATTAATTTCAAAACTTCATCTTCTTCGTCGCTCTGATTAGGGTTTGGTCTAACTCTGTGTGTTTCAGACTAGGCTTCGTCTAGGGGCGGCAACGACGGTTGGGGAGAAGGAGGCAGTGGTGACACCGAGCCGATCCTAGAGGAGGTCGACAAACGGTGGGGCCGCGGAGGGTCTTGTAAGGTAACTGATATTCAAAAAACAACAATTAACCAAAAGATGGTATTTTTATAGAATTTGGGTATAAGTCTCAAGGGATGGAACCCTAATCGAGAACGGCACAAAGCTAATTACAAGAACAAAGATAAAATCCTAGACTGAATCGCTAGCCTTAAATACCAGGACTCCAACCTACAGCAATTGCCCGTTGGATCCTCTATACCCGCAATGCCCTGCTCCACCACTTCACT
This sequence comes from Geranium brycei, assembly GCA_036897365.1. Taxonomy (NCBI): domain Eukaryota; kingdom Viridiplantae; phylum Streptophyta; class Magnoliopsida; order Geraniales; family Geraniaceae; genus Geranium; species Geranium brycei. The sequence continues at coordinate 11,421 of JAYMTP010003855.1, read as the reverse complement.
ACGAGACAAAAGGAAGGAGACACGTACTCCCACGCACAACAGTCACATTCTGCATATCGACTCGGCTAAAATGACGACGCTTTACTTAACTCAATTGACACGAAAAGACTCAAATACCCCTAATTTCCCAACGGCTATATTACTTACTGACTTCTCCTTTATTGACTGTCGACTTCCTAACATGTCTGACATCAACAGTGATTTTGTGAAGGCAACTTGACCCCTACTCCCCCAATTGATTGAGAGTTTGTCTCCTCGTCGGCCGCGGGTTCGGGTTCATGTACCACCTCCGGAGAAAACCAGATCTAATCGTTGAGCTCGTCGACAACCAAATCCGGCAAGGTAGGCTGAGGAGTAATGTTGTTGCCTTAGCCTCAGCTTCGTGTCGACTCTTTGCCTCTTGCACGCCAGATCGCGGCACTCTTTCTCTCCACCCTCGGTCCCGACTTCTTCGTGCTCATCGTGATTCCCTAGTCTCTCAACGCCGACAACGCATTCATTATGCAAAGTCATCGACAGACGCGCTCGAAGAGGAGATTGATTTGAACCGGTCCAATTCGTGCCGCCAAGACTGGTCGATTTTGAAATTAATTTCTGGCCAAACTAGGCCTTATAGACCAGACCAGACCAATGTATTATTTAGATAAAGTATATAGTGAGAGCATTTTAGTCTTTTTACTTCAAAATTTTGTTAGTTTTAACCATTGAGTAATAGTTAAGTAACTGCAAAATTGAGTGTTTTAAAGAAGTGTATAAATGTGAAAATGACCTATATACTGATTTGTAATTACTGCTAAAATAAGGCTAAGATGATTTGTTTATACCTTTACACCACGAATGCAGAGCAATGCTTTGGGTGCTATCCTATATATAGAATTACGAGTTACGTGGGCACGAAGGACTTTTTATTTTCTGTTTCTAAAAATCAAGAAAATAGAAGTCGTAATTTTGGTGAGCGGCACAAAACGAGTGACAATTTGGTTCAGAGGCACACACGATGATTTAAGGTAGGACCCACGCTTTTCGATTTCCTTTGAAAAGAGAGTTATTTCTTCTCTCTCTCTCTTCCTTCCTAGCTAAATTTTCTCTGCGGGATTCGTTTTGCAGCAAAACAGGGAGAGAGACGGACAAGGCAAAACACACCCAGACGAAGAAACTACCAACATTGCTTGCACGATCTCTCAAGCAATACCCATTCCATTAAAATAGGATTTAAATAAGTCTCAAACAGAGAGGGAGGTTTCACTCGTCTGCCTCCATCAATCCCATCCATGGCGGTTTCTTCGCTTCCTGGTTAACTTCATCAAGACTTGTTCCTTTTTTTCAGGTTTGCTATATTTATTAATCCCTTTCCTCTTTGATTTATGAGATGGGTTCTCGTCCTTTCCTGTTCTGATTTCTGGGTTTGCTCCGATATGGAATCATGATCAGGTCTTTTGCTGTTTTCTAGAGGGCCTCTTCTTTGGTGGCTTGCAGGTTTGTTTTCCTTCCTTGGATCATTCAGATTCCGTTTTCTGTGATTGTTAATTGATTGGACCTTCTTCTTCTGAAATGGGTTTTTCTGTTTTACCTTGATTGTTACACATGAAAATAACCAATTGTTTGTTGTGGTGGAGACATGGTTCTGGTTCTGCATTTGCCATGGGTGTTTTTGGGCTCGATCATTTGTTTTTCATTCATCTGCTCTTCAATATCTGTTTTAGCAATTGTTTCTATTTCTATTATACTTGGAGTTTAGTGCAGTATCCTTCCTCTGATGGAATCTTTGTTTTATGTTATGTAATTCTGTAGAATGTTGATTTTGTATTTGACTTTTTGTTCATTGAAGGTCAGATGTCAATTGAAGGGTATGCTATGATTATATTCTCTTACCTTACTGTTGTTCTCATTTTATCAAAAGAATTCTAGTAATGATGATTATTATAGTGAAATTCGTGTAACTTTTGTGCCCACGATTATGTCGTAAAGTTCTCCTCTTTTCCCTTTTTCAACTCGGATGCAATGTACTTCCTTTCGATTTTGTTATGCTATGTTTTTCACCACATTATTGAATTTACTTTAGCATTTTACAAAAATGAGTTACCTTAACGAATTGAACATGGAGTTCTTGGGTTTTCTTGCAATTATTTGCTGAGTGGTACTACCTTGCCAATTCTATTGTTGCCCGTTTAATCATACTATTATTCTACAATCTGCATTTGATTGTTTGCCCTCATTGATGCTATTGTTAATCTTTCATACAATTATGGTCTGATTTGTTAGTATGACCTTAAACTAAAGAGCAGAATTTGGATTAAGCTTTTATTTCTGTGGAGATGTTAAATATTTTGTCCATTGTCCATAAGGTTCAGAACAGAAGATTGGAAAGCATATTTATTCCCTCAAGATTTATGATTTTGGTTGTGTTTTCTTTAAACATACTGCAACTAGTCTGTTCAACTTGAATTTCCCATTATTCAAATATTTAACTCTTTTTTCAGGTTGATAAATTTTTTTTCTACTTGGAACATGTTAACTTCATAGAAGATCAAAGTATCCTACTAGGTCTCGGTTAGTTATCCTCGTTTGTTGGTTGAGTTTTCTTGTATTCATCTTCTGAATTAGTTTTGTCTGATTTTCAGGATTTTCACTTCTTCTATTGGGTCTGTGCACTTCATTCAGATATGGCGGAGGAGAGCTTGAATTCATCTACGAGTTCACAACTAGTAAAGGTGGATGGAGGTGGTTCAAGAAGGAACTCTTCGGGAAAATCACGTGCCTCTACCGATAGAATTGAGATTTCTCCTCGTTATCTCCGTGCTCCTGCTGCTAACTGTCATCATATCTGTAAATATGGGGAGAAAATTGAAGCAAAGGAAGGTGAGGTTCTGTCTGAGAAGAAGAAGAAACCTATGCCAATATCAAGAACCAGCTTGCCAGGTGTTCATGAGCTACACAAGTCAAAATCACGCTCATTTGATGTTCATCAAGTGTCCAAGTCAAGCACCACTCACTTTTCTGGTGTTCATGAGCTACAAAAGTCAAAACCGCGTTTATCTGATTCTTATGAATCGTCCAAGTCAAGCACTCCTCATTTGTCTGATGTTCATGAAGTGCCCAAGTCAAGCACCACTCGCTTATCAGATCGCCATGAGACACCCAAGTCAAGAACCCGCTTGTCTGTTGATCGTGAATTACCCAAATCTGAAATCCCCTCTTCACATAAAGAAAGTGTCCTGACTGAGAAGAAGAAACCGAGCAAGCTTAAATCTGTCCTCACATCCAAAACTAACTCGTCTGGTGTTCATGAGCAGCAGAATTCAAAACCCCGCTTATCTGAAGGGTCCAAGTCAAGAATCCCCCGCTTGTCTGCTGGTCATGAAACATCCAAGTCAAGAACTTCCATGTCTGACAGTCAGGAATCACAGAAATCTGGAAGCCCCTTATCTAGTATACATAAAGAGTCCAGATTAAAAGGATGCAAAGAGTCCAGGTTAAAAGGAGGTGCATCCGATGCTTCTAAAGCCACGAAGAAGGAAGTGTCATCATCTGAAAAAGGGCAACCCTCTGTCAGAACCAAATCATCGAAAGCTAAAAGTTCAAACATGGGTACAAAAGGTGCTACCTCAAAATCTTCTACTACAAAGCCATTGCATCGTATTAGCCAGGCCAAAACCCCATTATCAGAAGGTAAAAGCTCAAAGATGGCTACAAAGGGTGCTAATCTGAAGCCACAATCTCCAACAGTGAAGCCGTTGCATCCTACTCCCTTGGTCAGAACCGCATTGTTGAAGGCTAAAACTTCAAGCATGGGTACAGAGTGTGCTACTCGGAAACCAAAATCTCCAAAAGTGAACGTATTGCATCCTACTCCCTCTGTCACAACCGCATCGCCAAAAGCTAAAAGTTCCAACTTAGCTACGAAGTCCGCTATGAAGCCAAAATCTCCAGCAGTGAAACAATTGCGTTCTACAGAGCCTGCGGTAGCAGGTTTAGGCAGCAGAAAATACAGTGGTAGCAATCTGGGCAAGGCTTCAGGAGGCTACAAAGTTGCAGGGAAGAAGGTTCTGACATCCCCTAAAACCTCATTTCGACCGGTTATCAGTAGAGGCACTAGTTCGAAACTAAGAAAACAGGGGAGCCTGAAAATTGCCTCACCCTCTAAGAGCCGAAACAAGTTTAGGAAATCTGAAGTGAAACAACCTGCTGACCAGGATGTGGTACAAGACAAGACCCGGCATGTAATCACATCAGAAACTGAGAACAAACCTTCAGAATCTTGTGGATTTGATCAAAATGAAAATTTTGCTGTTGGCTTGTCTCTATCTCCAAAGTCTCCAACCGTAGGAGATTTCCTGCTTAATGAGTTTGATAAAAGTGAAAGTTCTGTTGAGAGTGAAAACAAGATCACGAAATCTGAAGTGAAGCAGCATGACCAGGATGAGGTACAGGACAATACTCTCTGTGTTATAACACCGGAAACTGTGGACATAACTTCACAATCTTGTGGATTTGATCAAATTGAGAATTTCGCCGTTGGCTCGTCTGCATCTCCTCCAATGACATCTCCTAAGTCTTCATCCCAAAGAGAATTCCCACTTAATGAATTTGATCAAAGAGAAAGTTCGGCTGAATTGTCTCAACCTCCACCTTGTGAATGTGGTCAAAGTGAAAGTTCTGCTCAATCGTCTCAACCTCCGCCTTGTGAATGTGATCAAAGCGAAAGTTCTGCTGAATTGTCTCAACCTTCACCTTGTGAATGTGATCAAAGCGAAAATCTTGCTGCTGCACTACCTGTGTCTCCTCCTCTCATATCTTCAACTGAACCAGACTTTCCATCTTTGACTTCTTATGAAGACGATGAAGAAGATTATGATGATGATGATGATGATGCTGGAGTTGATGATGATGATGATGATGTTGTTGTTATTGATGATGACGAGGATGATGACGACGACGATGATGAATGTGATGGTGTTCCTGATGTAGACAATCAAGACAAATCTGTGGTTACTGAAACAACCGTGACTACGGAACAAAAAAATATGGTCAGAAGGGCTGCTAAGGTTCACGCGGAGGATATTATCGAGCCTAAAATATTAAGTTTCAGGAGGGGAAAGGTGGTTGAGATTCAGTTTGAGGACGACAGTGGCCCAAGGAAACTCAAATTTAGGAGGGGTAGAGTGTTGGATGAGAACGAAATCGCCAAGGCTATTGCCCGAAGGAGAAGATTTAGGCCAAGAAAAGCTGTAGGTGAAACAAATGATGACGAAAGCGTTCCAGAACATGTTGTTCTGAGGCATCAAGAGGTGCAGGAAAAGAAAGATGAGAAGGGTTTGTTCAATAACGTGATTGAAGAAACAGCAAGTAAACTTGCCGGAACCAAGAAAAGCAAGGTTAAGGCTTTGGTGGGTGCTTTTGAAACTGTCATCTCCCTTCAAGATATCAAACCATCTGCAACTACTGTCAGTTGAGACAGAATAAAGATGGTCGACAATGGTGGAATAAGGTCTTCACTTGCAATGGAGCAAGGTGCAAGCTCAAGGAGATTGTAGAAGTAGATTGGTTTGCTTAACTCTCGCCTACACGAAAAATGAAAAGGAAAAGAAGAAGAAAAACACAATGAGAGATGGGAAGTTTGCATAGAAAGCTTTGGTTGTGGTGTGTACTGATGTGGACATGCTTCACATACAATATTTGACGGGTATGCTTGTTTTTGTCATGAAATTTATACCCAAACTTATGGTTTTTGGTTTTTTCTGCTGTCTTCGTGTGATTGCACTTGGATATTGTGAATGAAAATTGATATACTATACTTATACACTGTGTGCAAAATGGTTGAGAAGCAGGGGCTGCGTTGCCGCTTGTATGTTTGTAAAGTTGTAAAAGAAAATCATAGAATAGTGAAATTGGATCCATAACCGGGACTGAAATAGGCTCCGGTTAAATTTAGGCAATTCCTTCCAATGGTATGGTATTTGGAATTGATAGGCTCTGGCTAAATTGCTACAATTTGTTTGTTAATTCAGTTTGGTTTCAAAAACCAATTGTACTAGTGACATGAAATCTATTTGGATATTTATGTTTCTTATAGAAATTACAACAGTTTTTCATCCGAAAGACATCCTCGTCTGTCCCAAACAAGATTCCATCTCATAAAATTGACATATCATCCGTTTGGAGACCTATTTATTCGTTAATTTGCAACAATATGTCACATGGGAGTAAAAGTATTTTTACAAAAAAGTGAAAGCGAACAATTTTTCATAATATTCATACACAATTAAGTCATTTATTAAGACCTTATATCAAATTAAAGTTAAGTTTAACATTGACATTATTTAATAAATAATTTGAGTTCGAGTTCATTTATTGTCTAGGTAAAACTGCAAATTAACTAGTTTATTATTTTAATTGGCAACGTTAAAAGAAAATTACCCACCAGAGGTTGGTCATTTCAATTTTTATAGCAAAAACTAGGTTATAGAGTTTATTGGGCTGAGAGGGTGGAAGTCCAGGTACAAGTGTAATCCGTACATTGAATAGGAATAATCTCGGATAACTGAATTAGTTGAATCTCGCGTAACTACACTTTAAAAAAATTGACAGGGCGGCTCCCTTAGAATCACACTTTTCTCGCTCAATCTTTTTCTGTTAGGTTCTGTTAACATCTGTTAAATTTGATGTCAAAAAGACAAAAGTGCCCTTAAATGTATTTTAAATTTGCAAATTGTGCCATTTGACCCTCTCTCTCATTCTGCCCTCTTCCATCTCCTAGTTCTCTGTCTCTCTCTCCTTCAACCAAACTAAAAATAGTCTCAATCAATTTTCTAGCAAAATTTAAATTAGATACCATCTTTTAAATCTCAAACACACTGTAAGAATGCAAAATTTTGCAATCGCAATGCACAATTCAAAATTCACACGACACAAGATTTATCAAAAGAAATCACTAAATTAGCCTTTTTAGAGCCCCGCGCCATCGGGGACTGCATCGGAGTTTGGAGCTTGGTCTTAGTCTCAGTAGGTCTGTTGATGATATTGGTGGTTGTGGAATCTGAACACCGTCAATCTAGGCTCATATGTGTTGATCCATTTAAATTTTAACTGATAAATCCACAATCTAGGCTCAATCGACAATTTGCCCAATCCCCAATCGCCGTTAATCGCGACGATTATGACAACAAATGTTAATATGGGCAGGTGCGGTGGGGATCAATCCCGTTCTGTTGCTCCTCCTCCTCCTCAATCACCATCTCTATCTCCAGAGAACTAGAGCTTAAATCGGGACGAAGAAGACGAGCTCAAGTCCAACATCTTAGGAAAAGGTCACTACGTTGAGGTATTTCACGTCGGTGAGCTCGGCATGGAATGAGTTCGATCCTTCGATTCCAGCGTCGCACCTCTCCGATTCACTCATGCGGACTCAGTGTGGTCTTTCTTCGCGTCTTGTTGAGTTGAATTGTCGACTCAACGATCCCCGTAACCGCCACCATCTGTGGTTTCGGTGTTGTTGCGCAGAGCGAGGAGGGTCTCGTGAGGGTTTTTGATTTGGTACCTTTACAGGTTTTCGATTTAAGGTCTGGATTGTAAGCATTCAGAAGCTTCCAACTCTTATATTTTTGTGTACTGTTGAAATTTGAAGTACCAGTAACTGGTGGACGGTTGATTTTGAATCTTGATGGGCTATTTTTTCTAGATTGTGGATTTTTGAAAGTTTTGGTAATTTAGGGTTCGGTTCCAGGTTATGTGAATTTAGGATTTCTTCATTTTACGGTCAATATTTTATTCACCCTGATCATTTTAGATGAAATTGATCTCCATACAGTTATTGGATTGTTAAATCTTAGATTGGTGTTTTAAGAGAGTTGAATCCTCGACTGGTTCTATTTTGCTTTAGTTGAGACAGAGAGAAGTGGGGAGAGGACTTTAGGAGGGATGAATGAGAGAGATTGTCAAATGACACAATTTGCAAATTAAAAACACATTTAAGGGGTGAAAAATCGTAGTCAAGTATATAATTTTTACGTACACTTTTCTCTCTCTTTGCTATACTACCAAATCCTCTCTAAAAACCCTTTTTTTTCCTTCACTCGATCGCCAAAGGAACTCTCTTTTCCGGTGAGGCTCTCTCTGACAACCATCCTTACTCTAATATGTATCCATTTTGGTGGGGGAGGGTGGAATACAACAAGAAACAGGGCTTAGTTTATGGAAAGCCTGCTCTGTCAATGTCCTTTCTCCGGTGAGGGTCCCAAACAGAGTAGTCGTTTCTCCGTCGTAGCCTTCTCTCCGTGGAAGGATTCGAACAGAGCAAGCAAGGATGAGTGTTGAATGCTTAGAATCGGGAAAACAGAGGAGAAAGGAGGAGCTCCAGCTCGGCCAGATCTCATTTTTTCCAAATCTGGTTTTCGCTCCTCTGTCTCTCCTTCTCAGGTGAGCTCGACAAAAGTGAATATGGTTGATATTGCAATGTTATGGTCGTGATCAGTTGCCTCAGGGATTGGGGACTCCGGTGATGTCGTTGTCGCCAGAGTCATTTTCATAACAGACGAAGATGAAGAACCATACTCTCTCATCGAGTAGACTGAGCTTCGACACCCTCCCCTCTGAGCTTTCTCGGAGTTTGTGGACTCGTGTCAGACGTCTTTCTCGCCTTGCCGGAGCCTCCGTTCTGCATTCTAGGAGGTCAGATTGGTGCTGATATTTTTAAGGGAGACGCTACTAACTGTCAGAGGTGGAGCCTAGTCGGATTTCGGTGTGGTGTAGCGGTAGAGGAGGCGGATCGAAATCTGCTGATTTCGGAGGTAGAGGCAGAGGCTTCTGATGTTTTTCGGAGAAGTCTTGGTGTTTCCAGTCGACGTTATGGTGTAGGGAGCTTCCGTGGAGCCTTGGGTCGACATCCCAACGTCGTCGGTGCCCTCAACGACGGCGACAGCGTCAGTGGAGATTTGACGTTGTGTCCATCGGTTCGATCCAAATCAATCGTGGTCTGACGAGGTTGGACTATAGGAAATCTATTTGAGCCAGCCCATTATGGTTCACTCCCAATTTGGTTGGTTCCCTTAATTGGATCGGTTCAATTGCGGCTATTTCCAATTGAACTACTTCTTTCTGAATTTATTAGGTTTATTTACTCCGTTTGTAATTGTATTTTCTCTTTGTTCTCCCGGGCACTACTTGTACTTTTAATCTTATTTATAAAAAAAAATATTTGTCGATAAAAAACACGTTCAACGACATTTTCATCTTTTTAACATCAAATTTGAACATACGTTAATAAGGTGTCGTTCCAAGGAAGTCGTGCTAAGTAAAAAAATTAGGTGTAATTATGTTAGATTTAGTTAATTCTAGGCGTAGTTATCTGTATTGAATAGGATAATATTTTTTTTGAATTACATCATATCCTAAATTTACCCTTCTACCCTTCCCCACCCTGATCACAACGGGGTTTGAAACCAAGACCTATTTACCAATAGTGTGAGGTTGCGGTGTCCACTCGAGGACATGGTAATGTTTTATTCATTCAATTAGGTTTTGTAATGAATATTGTGTATATAAGGTGTTACCTTGTATTGTTTCTAAAGAATGCAATGTAAACCAGTCAAAATAATTTTCGATAATTTCTAACTACATATTTTAGTTAAAATGTAATTTCATCCAAACTTATGCGCAGATAAAATGTAAGTTCTAAATCATGCTTTTGTTAGTTTTATTGCACCACGTGTTCTAACAAATGTCACCATAAAATGACAGATGAAGAAGTTTTTGTTATACTGGATGTAAAATGTAATGCAGAAAATAAAGAATTGACACAACAAGTTTGATAACTCAACTCAAAACTTAACAATTCTACATTTAGGGTGGGTTGTGCTAGCCCGATGTAGTCGTATTCACTAAACTCTTTATTTTACAATTAAATTCAGAGTGTTTAGCTTCTCATTAACTTTTCTATGTACATACCCTACTGTGGGGAAGTAATGCCCATTATTGTATAGTGTTTTATCCACATTATCTTATTTTTCGTACCTTCGACATACATATTACGGGTAAAATACATTTTCCCTAATGAGTTACCAGGTGCTAGAAGGGGCGAAAAGCATAAAGTCAATTCTCTCAACTGCATACGTTATGGCCTTTGTGTTGAAAAATGTGGGATCTCATACATAGTGGAAGTAAAATAATAACCACGTTTTCGTCACAAGGATCCATGCAATTTATGATTAATCAATGAAAAGGATCAAATCGTTATCTCTTGTAGTTTCCGGCTTTACTATTATTCGCGTAAATCAAGCATCTCCAAAGGGATCTGCGCTGTACTGGTATTCACACGAACAAACCTTGATTGAAGCGTAGAAAGGAACAATCTGCTAGAACCTTTCTCCTTCTTCGGTGCCAGAAAACGATTCTCTGGTGGCTGAATATTTAGTAAAAACTAATGTTGCTTATCACTAACCCTTATAATCCCCTTTCAGTCCAACCTCAATCTCAAGCTTAGCTCCTTATTTTCATGGGAAAAACAACATATACAATCATACCCATGTTCATCACAAAAACCACAAAATCAATACCAATCAACAATCAAATGATCAATCTACACAATCTATCACCAAATATCACCTATGTACTTAAAACCATGTATATTAAACAATACCCGATATCATCAACCAACACATACTCAAAATCAACTTGACAAGATGAAAATCAAAACCAAAACAACTTATATAAATATAGATGAGTACTTAAAACCTTGATCCACTACTATCAAACCCAAAACTATCGTATTCACCTTGAATTCTTTCTATTGTTTCCTCTAAGCTACCCACTTATTCCTTGAGCTCTCTCACACTCTCACCCTTAGACACAATACAATTGAGAATCTAAAAATGATTGAGAGATGCTAAATTCGAACTACCCTTGGCCTATATATACCACCTTACTCAAATCATGGACCAAACGAGCAAAATACAAAGTTTTTGCACATAATCTTGCGCCAGTCGGTAGTAGGTAATGACCACCGACTCCTATCTAGTCGTTAGTTAGCGTCGGTGGTCATTGGCGACTCGAGCTCTTGAGTCTTTGTCTTGTGTTAGTCGGTGGTTGGTGATCACTAGCGACTCTAGGACACCGACTAACATTTCTGAGAAATTGCCCTAGCTTGGTCTCTAGTCGGTGATGACTACTGACCCCACCCTTAATTCTAAAATTCAATTGTCCAATTTGTTTCCTTTTTATGCTCGAAATCCGACCTTCTAACCAGAAACCCAACTCAAACACCTCATGACGTAATTATGGAAAGAATAATCTAAAAATTGGGCTAAAAGAAGAACAATTGGTAAGAGATGTGATGTGGTCGGAATTTATGTATCCGACCGAGTCAAATCTCCTCACTTTTAACCCCATTTTGTCCCAAATTTATCATTTTTAGTGAATAATATACTA
>JAYMTP010003854.1:0-16101 GCA_036897365.1 Geranium brycei | reverse complement strand
ATTTATCGACAACATACCTTATATCTACAATAATGATATAATAATATCTATACAATTTCGGTAAAAACTACAACTTACTATGAATATCTGAAATGCAACAATTATCAAAACATACCTTTTTATCCGGATTTCTTTGTTCGATTACTACTTGATTTTCTTGTATACACTTGCACAATTTTTTTCACTCCAAATATATTCTCACACAACTATCTCCACAAATTCACTCAAACTTTTTCCCAACAAAACCCACAAACTGCCCTGCTTTATATATACAAGTCAGAAATTATACAAAGGGCAACAAACATATAAAAGTATGTTGCTCTTCATTAACGGTAATAATATTACAACGGTAACAACGAACGGTAATAATAAGAAATTTATAAAAGTAGCACACTTAAACAGAGTGTGCTGCCCTCTTCTTTTAAAGGGCAACGTACTCAAATAGAGTGTCCTGCCCTTTGAAAAAAGGCAGTGTCTTTATTTGAGTGTGATGCTCTTTTATAAAGGGAAACATATTGTGTTTGAGTGTGCTACTTTTCTTTTAAAAGGGCAGCACACTCTATTTGAGTCTGCGACTCTCTTGCCCAAATGGTGTAGTGACATAGGCCCAAAAAGTCACAACAATTACATACAAACCACGGACAAGAAAATAAAAATAAGGGAAAATTGTAAAAAGTCTTCATATGATTATGTTCTTTTGCATAAACTCTTCATTCACTGTATTTTTGCAAAAACTCTCACTCATGTTCATTTTTGCAAAAACTCTCCTTTACTCGTGTTTATTTTTTGCATTGTCTATGCAAATCCGCGAAAATTAATAAAAGTGTTAATTCAAACGTGCTTAGAGGTGGACACTTTAACAATGGAATCGGAGACCAAATCTGAACCGAACCGAAACCGGGACCGGAGAATTGAGAATCGCAGGTAACGGTTTCGGTTCTGGTTCTTAAAATGGAGAACCGAGAAGGCCGGTCCGATTCGATTTTTGACCGGTTTAGTCTGGTTCTAGGCCCCATGCCCCCCCCTAAACGTGCTAACTCAAACGTCCAACACTTAAGTGATACTTTCATTAATTTTCACGGATTTGCACATATCGTGCAAATTTGAACATGAGTGAGGGAGAGTTTTTGCAAAACTACCTTGAAGGGAGAACTTTTACAAAAATAAACAATTATATGAAGACTTTTTACAATTTTCCCTAAAAATAATGACATATATTTGTAACAAATACATTCGAGAAATAATAAAAATTAACCAACTTTTATACTAACGATTTTAAATTTGTATATATGTCCGTGATATAATTGACTCTTCGTACTTAATTAACTTATTTATAAAATTGACATTTCATTTCTGAAATAAATTTATCATTTTTAATGTAAAACTCTCGTCAACTAACTATTTTACGCGCGCAATTCAACTTTTCTCATATGTATATCAATTATATCTGTATTAGAGTGATCCTATATCTGCTTATTTAGAGTATATAATTAATCTCCATTAAATTCTTACTCAAAATACAGGTATATATACAATGGATTATATTGACTATTAATAAATACATTATCTAACTTTTTTTTTGAAGAATACATTATCTAACTTCTCTGATGAATGCATTTTTCTGTCGTAGCATAATAGTCTCAAATATAAAACAACTGATAATTGTAATTTGTAAATAATAATATACGGTCAAATAATTAGATTTGTCATAACAGTCATTTTAATTATTATTAATTTTTATATGTCTCAACTTTTAACTATTTTACATCCGCAAATTTGGTTAAAGTTGATAAAAAAGTTATTACATAACATACATGTGTCTTTGTAACTTTCATTAATGACGTGATACTTTAATTTATTATATAAATTAAAATATCCTTATCCGTGAACCTGGCGAGAATCCTCGGGGCCGGTTTTGGTGAGTTGGAGATTGGAGAAATTTCTGACTGTGACCACTTTTTTGAGGTGGTGTGATGGATCTCATGTATGATCGAGTTTATCGTCGTACTAAATCTAACTATTTATAAGATTATTTTTATTTTATTTTCCTTCTTATTATTGTGTCATCTTAATTAAATGTTGAATGAAGAATAATATACATCATGTTAATAATTTTTGTATTCATTGTTAAAAATTTTTGGAAAATAATCTAATAGTACGGAGAAAATTCGTAATATTTTATTTCGTTTTATGCTAATTGAATTTGTAAGTTGAGAATTAAATATATGTTTTTGTATACATATTTTAGTATCATGTGTTCGATTTATAAATATGTTTTTTCTTCTTGTTCTGAAACAAGAACGAGTAGAGTAATCAATATAATTCTTATCTATTTTGAAAATATCAACGGTATGTTATTGGTTGCTTGAACTTTTATTATTTCCTTAAATTGACACATTAAAGAATAAATTGAGGGTATTAGAACTTTGTCTATCTCTATATATCCACAGTCTATTTCAACAAAGTTTACCTATGTAAAATAGTTAAAAATTGAGACTTGAGACATGCAAAATATCTAAATTTGACCATTAGTGTTTGCAATTGCATAACAAATTTTATGCACGATGAGTGTTAGAATAAATAAGTAGGGGCGTAATCATCCCTAAATAAGTAATGAGTTTATGTTTTCTAATTTAGTTCAGGTTTATTGCCAAATATCTAGATTTTTTATTAAGATTACTTTTTCTATTTAATTTGGCCTATAGCCTATATAAATAGTTTTCCCCTAATTTAATTGACAACAACAGAAATATCAAAATAATATTTCTCTCTAAACACTAATTCTATCATGTTATCAAAGTTTGTTTCAATTATTGGTTAAAGCTTACGCTAAATTCGAGATCTACCCATTCGTTAATGACGAGTGGGCGTCGCAATAAAAGAAATTATTATTTTTTCTCGTACATAGAATATTCAATGGTCATAGTTCATGATTCAGTGTTCAAAGATTCATGGTTCAAGATTACGAAAGGATAACAAGTTTAGTGATTTTTCTTAAAATCATTTGATTTGCTCAAATAGTTTAATGAGTGACCTTAAAATCACTCGCTTACTCAAAGAGGAGCAGCTAGTGTTCAAAAAGTTTAGTGATTGTCCTTAAAATTGCTCATTTGCTCAAAGAGCAACAACCAAAACGTTCGGAGTGTTCAAAGCGTTCAGAATATTCAAAGCGGTCAAAGTGTTCAAAGATCAAATGGCATAATTCATCAAAGTGGTCAAGTTCAAACTCAATTCGGTTTCTGAACTTTCTTAAGTTTGAGAGGAGGTGTTATAAAAAAAAGTAATAAGTTTTGTTTTCCTAATCTAGTTCATGTTTTCCCATTTAGTTTGATCTATACTCTGGGTTTTCTTTTATGATAATTAACAAAAACAAAAATATAAATAAAATTTCTCTCTAAACACTAATTCTATGAATCAAATAATTATAAAATGCTCTACATAAATGGAAAAAACAATTACACAAAAGAAACTAGGAAAATAAAATAAAATCACGGGTATAGTCGTATAGAATGTCCTTGAAAGAACGGTTTACGAAAAGAACAAATTCGTGTTACTTATAAACAATTTTTACACTAATAATTGTTAACTAATACACGTGCTCATGTATATAACTGATATAGGAACCTAACTAATTTATAAATATAATAATATTTGTATTTGAAAATGCGTGTTATTATTTTTATAACGTAATATTGGTAAACTGTCGTCAACTACTTGGTTGACTGCGTCGGTTACGCGGTCTACAGATACATACATGTATTAGGGAGTTATGTTTATTGTTTAGTACAATATAACTCATAAGTTACAACTGACTGGAAAATAATAAAACGGTTAACCGCGGTTAAAGGATAACGACGCGTGAGTTAGGAATGGGCACAGTTCTTGAACCGGATTGAACAGACCGGTTCCAAACCAAACCGGATCTCTCGGTTCTTAATTTATGGGAACCAAAACCAAAACTACCATGTGAGAAATGGTTCGGTTTCTATTTTCTTTGGTTCTACCTCGTTGAAATTCATGCTCAATTTCTGAGCTGAATTAGATGAAATTGAACCCGATTTATAGACAAAAGCATTAAATTCTCTCGATGGAAATGGATTTGGTGTGTGTATATGTTGCTTATTCTTAATGTTCATCATAATTGAATTGAAGTTCTATTCTACAGAATTCAAGAAACCTACCTTCCAGATTGAAGAACTCGTCCACAAGACCGAGAAAGTGGCCAAGCTCGGGATGTTCTGAGAACCAGAAAAATATTTAAACCAAGCAGCATGAATACAGAAAGTTGCAACTTCTTTTCTATGTGACAGACAGGTTGACACAAATGAGTTCATTTGTATTGGCCAAATAGAGACATTCTATGTACAGTGGAGAACATCCTGTTCATGACAACAAGCCTATACAAGGGAAGGAACTGTTTTTTTTTCTTCTTCTTTTCATTTTCTATGCCTAGTTGTCCCTTGATTTCCCAACCCAGAACTAGGTAGGAGCCATGCGTTGACAGACTTGTCATTTCCATATGTGACTGATCCGTCCGCATTTTAACTGGATTTATCTCCCTTCCCTTTTCCGCCTTTACCTTTGCTGGCTCCTCCGTTTTTTGAGCTGCAATCCCCACAAGTATCCACATCTTCAAGCCCATTCTCTAATGCTCTAACCAAGTTCTCAAAGTAATTTCGAGTAACACTGTTGCAGTTACAGAAAACGAAAACTCAATCAATGAATGTCAAAACCTATTAAATATAACTTCTGAAAATCCTAAAATATCATAAAGTAGCATCAAGTCACCTCTACTCAGACTAGTAATCAACACTCTGTGAACTGTCCATATGGTGGAAATGCAATTAAATCATATTAAACACGCACAAGATTATGCTAGTCCAGCTGAACCATTAGCACAAGTTATGAACTAATTAGGGTCTATAGTCACATGACTTCATGTGCTACCCAATGAACAAGAAGAACTCGAGCCAACCAGATGCTCCAAGTATTAAGCCTTTCAGTATCCTATCACAAATAGGACCAATGCAAAATGGCAAAAGCAAACTCAAATAAAACATCACAACTTACACACATGGAAGTGAAGTGATAGTCGAGGAAATAGTAAATTACAAGTTGCCTAGAGCACTTAAAACTAAAATAATCTTTACGGATCACAACATGGACAGCATAGCGGAGAGGGCAAACTAACTACAACTCATGCACGTAATTTTAAGCAACTTTTTTGTTCTTCCCACAATCATTTGAAAATTTGATTTAATTTTGTTTCATGTAATTGTTGCACATGCAGCACATCCATCAGAAAGCTAGCAGCTGGGAGTGAAAAACTGATTTTGACTAATCATTACTCAACTTTAGGAGGGGAAAATATGATACTCCAGTATTAATAGTCACACAAACTGATTTAGATCCTTAAGCTTGCGGTTGTTTATCAGATATAGAGAAAATTAGTTTCAAAAGGTACCTAGTCAGTCCAGCGAGCTTTGTACGGAAGTCATTAAAATCTTCTGATGGGCCCTCAGCATTGAGGAAAGTCTGTAGTTCTTTCTCTGCACATTGATGAAGTCTTTCCAAACCAGACTCCGCCTCACCTTCAACAAAACAAAAACACAAAATATTTGTGATTAACTCAGAAAGACATAATTCAATGTAATGCATGTCAACAAAAACACTATGCACCTTGCAAATATTCGAAAAAACGCCTTTTGGCACGTTCCTGTTCAGGAAGGTAATATCCATATGCATAAGTCCACTTCAACACTCGCCTACATTCAACGATCTGCAAGCATGTACCATCAACAAAACATATTTTTATGCTGCAATTTCACAACCATGCAACACCATCACACAAGTAAGTAATGTGGTTAAAGGAGGCAGGTTTGTGTGAAATAAAAAACAAGTCAAAGTAAGCAGATTTTTTGCAAACCTAATCACTCATGTGGATACATTTCTAGTTGAAGCTGAATCATTTAAAAACTACTTGTTTCTTTTTAGTACTTGTGAATTTACATCCACAGTTCATATCTCATGGTCCAGTATCTGTATGTCAAACCAATCTCGAAAGCAGGATAAAAAATATAAGGCACTACAAGTTGTTATCTAAGTGTCTGTAGTTGACTTTACACTCACCTGTAACCATGCCTCTGTAATAAACTTGAGCTGAGACTCAGGTTGGCTTTGTGAATCACTAAGCTTCTCAAGCTGCCAGAAGTTAAAAAAGTTCTATGAGTATTACCAATTCCAGCAGAAAATATAAAATGTTTGAGACTACTGAAAAACATAATGCAAGGAGATTGATCCATGCAGCCGTTAAAAGAACTGTATTCTACTGTTCAAAGGACTAACATACACTATATACATAATAAACAATGCTCGGCTTGCTGTGAGGATACCAGTCATTCATCGAAATCCAATCAGCAAAAAAATTGTTTTAGAAAAAAGAAAACATCCCGGCAGAAAATTTATAACATTAGGTGGTCAATTAGTCTCAAATCACCAATACATTAATTATCACCAGCTCCGGAATAAAATACACTTCCAAAACAAGAAAAAGAAAAATGTAATGCAAAGAGGTCAGTTTATGCAGCATTGGAAATGATTGCAATCAACACCAGAAAGGGAGTAACCGAACTCCCGTGAATAATGACTGAATTAAAGGAGCTTGTTGTAAGGATAAGAAATTTACAATGAGCCAACATGTTAAAACTATTTCAGATAAAAGAAAAAATCCCAACAGTTAGTTTATGCAATTAGATTACCAAAAAAAGAAGCAGATAAATCATTCTTACGTTACCAAGACCACTCATAATCTACCTTTAAAATGAGAATCTCAATTGGCAAATTTCAAGAATTTATCACAGGCATCTTTTGTACAAATAAAGCAAGGATCCAACAATTCTACTTGGAAGGGATGATATACTTGCATTGCATGAAGATCAGCAACATTACCTAGTGTAAATCTTGAACCGAGCAAACAAGGAAATGAAAAAAAGAACAAGAACAAAATAGTATACAGCAGAGAAGAATACTTTCAGCATGTAGCCTTCAAAGTTAAACTAATTAACATGATTGATATACAAGCCGTGAATTCAATGGACTCTGTTTGTTGGACTGGGTGTATCTAAGACCTCAAAAAAAACATTGAAAACCATAGAAAATAAAACATACTTACATGCACATCTTGCATTCGCTGTAAATCAGCCAGAGCCTTTTGCCTTGACTGCCAAAATAAAAAACAGATATTAGTGTACTGTATTACTACACACATGGTAAATTAATCTGAAAACAGCACAGATTTAATGCACATGGCATGATTACAACAATCCAGAAATGCCAGGAACAACTCAACTTAAAACGGAGTAATAGTGTGTGTCTTTAGAAACCTTCTTACAAACAGCGCATCTCAGGGAAGTGCTGAAGCATTCTTAAAAAATATATAACATTTATTCTTTCGAACAGGGAAGCTAATTAACAAAGAAACTGAAGGTTGGTTTCTGAAATTAATTTCAGCAATTTCTACGATTAAAGAAAGTCATTCCTTGAAAGCCATATACGGTCCAAGGTTTTTCTATCATTTAAAACTGGTCTCAAATATGTGAGCCAAATAACCAGAGAAATGATAACTAGAAGCCTACAAAATCCAAATTCAATTTAAAGGATGGATTCTTAAAATAAAAGCCAAATTGTCAATCATTTCCACAACCAAGCCCACAATTTCAAGACCTAAAATCAATGGAGGGCTTTCTATCACATACATTCAAGGTTGATCCACTCACGTTTTACTGTTCAAAAGTTCTACCAAAGAAACAAGGCCAACTTAGTAAAAGTCAATTCTCAGCCAAATACTAGATACAACCACATAAACTGCCTAAATAAAATTATTAATATCATTCCAGTTACTCATGCTGTCAGTAGATGCTAAGATAGAAGAGGATTTTCCTCAGAAATCATAAAGCTGCAGACTGAAAGGAATATCTTGATTGAATTGCCATTGTAGACCGCAAAAAGGTCAAGCAGATAAGAGTTCATGAGAAGACATCATAATATAGTGCATAGACCCCAGGAACCTCAAGTCATAGCACTTAAATGGGAACTGAAAAGGTCATGAAATAGATAAAATTATGAAAACATGTGGCTACATTGATTAGTTGCTAGAAGTTAATAGAACTCAAACATTGATTGGTTGGTTGATTGCAGAGACAAGCATAAGAAGTATGAACATACCGATTGATTGGTTGCCCAACGTTCATAATAATGAGTGTATCTCTCTAGAGAATTTTTCGCCATCTCTCTCCTTCTCTCTGTTTCATCATACTAGAAGGTGACACCATAAATTCCAAGAGATAAGAGAAAGTATATTAGTTCCTCCCAAGTTAAGTAAGTAAGCAGATGTATAACTAAAAAGCAATAAATATTCCAAATCAATTAAAAGCCCTTACAGCTCCCTCTTGCTTAGCTGATTCGTAACGATTACAAGCATAAAAGCCACCTGTCCTCTCACCGTGATCCGACCACACACCAAGGCATAGCCTAAATGTACATATGTGTTAAGTACAACCAATTAAGTTTGCACATCCGAAATAAGAATATAGCATAATTCAAAACAACTACTGAAAAATCCTCAAAGCTACACCTGACCAATGACTGGCACATTTAACGATAAAATTAGCACTCATATTCCTCAAAAAAAGGTTAACCTTCTCCACAAGATATGTTTCTTTAAAAGAAAAAAAAAGCATGAATAGTAACTGAAATTTATTTTTATTAATGAATAATCATATCTCACCAGCAAAACTCAAATTTACATGGCGGAGTGCAAGTCATGTGCATACACCCTTGATTCTTTTCAATTGGCCTCTTGCATTTTGGGCAAGGCTTGGAATTAGCAAGTATCCTGTGCATCATGAAATTGATGGGAGAAATGAGCATCAAGCCAAGTGTAAGAAAGCATACTTAAGAAATTCAAATATCTACCATTTTCTATAGAGATGAGCAGTAAACATGTCATTTGGGGGGGGGGGGGGGGGGGGGGAAAAGGGAAAAAAAGACAAAAAAGTGCTCAACACCCCTCTCTCAAAAATTGCTGCTGGGGGGGGGGGGGGAGGAGATAAGAGTTAAAACGACAGAGAACTGCTCATGAACCCATTCTCAGAACAGCTTAAGCAAACTAGTACAACTAGTAAGCACAACATCTTTTCAATCTACTACTGGGGGTTTTACTACACCCCAACTCAATAAGATAAATAAAGGGCGGGAAAAAACCAGCTCTTCATGACATGTGGTTGCATAATCACCTTGAATTGAAGCAATTCACCATTAAAACAAACATGAAAGGGCCTAAAATTATGATAAATTATATAGATTGTGGTAAATGCTGAAATTAATGTTCTACCAATTCATGTTCTCAGACTCGGCACTGTTTTTCAAAACCCATTTTTCCACAGTGTTGCAGTCCACTGGACGGTGAGCTTCCTCTGTGCACTGCAATTCCAGTTAAATAGAAGCAGTCGACCAATTCAATATATAGTAACCAATTCATGTTAAACATAATTTGAATATGAAAAGTTTCACACAACTTACATTCCAACAAAAGCTATGTGAGCAGAGGCAAGAAACATCATATATTTCTCCACTACCAGCACTGAAGTCAACAGCACACTCGCAACCAGGAGCAGGACACCACTTAGTCTATCAGTGCAATAAGAAGAAGGTAAGGCTTATAAACATAAAAAAGGAAAGAGGCAAAACTCTGGTGGATTGATATGAGTTAAGCAGGTTTTGTGGGTTGGATATATCTCAAAAATAAAATATTCAGAAGCTTTTGAAAGTCGAGTTTAACATTAACATAATACATGATATAAATCCAAGCTGCACAATTATGCAGCCTGGTCTAGGAATCCACATATAACCCTATAAAGTTTTAAAAGCATGACCAACTAAACATAACATGTGAATTTTGTGTAGGGGAGATTTCTAGCATACTTCAGCTTTAAAATATCAGTTAATTTGCTAATGTCATCTGCAGGCCCTACATTAAGTGAAACAAGTAGACAAACTACAAGCTTGTGCACTGGAGACATTCAATTTAAGAAAAAGCTGTCCAATTATGATCATCAAATTGTTGAGTATGGATAGAAGTTCAATGTGGATTATGCACTATACTATACTCGTAACAGCGAAGGCTTCTGATTCCAGACATACCTTTCTATTGTCTTCAATATAGGACCTGATAAGGTAACGAGAATACTTCTTCTTATCTTCATCAGAAGCATGCCTTTCAATCATGTCTTGACCAACCGCAGCGCCACAAGATGGATCAGGACACCTCAATGACAAGCATCCAGGACCATCATTAATGGATGTGGTAATGTATCCTACCATGTAACAAATGCCACAAAATAGATGAGTAAGGTCAAAATATCAAGCTAGTAGCGGACAAACATGCAAATGTAAAAAATGTGCATAACGAGTATCAGTTGCAATTGCATATGAAGATTAAGAGCATGTATTCATATGGTACACATCAACTGGCAAACACCAAAAAGGTGTAGAAGATAAAATTTTCAGAAGACACCCATGAAGCTCTACTTATGCAAAGCAGGAAAGAGAAGTATAATTTGACATTACCAAACATTTGTATCCTAGTTGCAATGTCTAAGACAAACCTGTCCAGCAAGAACTACAATAAGGATGACCACAAGCAGCCGCATTTATGCTGTCACGTGGATATGATTCAAAACAGATCCCGCAAGTAACCTGCAGAACAAAGCAAATAGCAGGCGTAAGTAGTGTAAAATGAACAGAACAAGCTTTAAAATTTCATATCAAAGAGGCTAAGCTCTTAAGTTTGTTTGTCCCTTAACGAGTGCAGTTTTTTTTTTCATTTCAAATTATCTTACTATGAAGAGAGCTTACTTCTCTAGCATTCGAGAACTGAACAACTGGATCCTCCAACAACCCAACAGCGCGGCGCACTCTATCTTCATCAGCAAACCACGCATCATGCACTTTACTCACACTCCTGCAAAATCAACTTCCATCAAAATTACGAACCATGATACTTATCCACTTAAGGCTAAGAGAACAGATAAAAATTAGTCGCAGCACCACGACCGACTCAACCACACAAGTCCACACACAAATATGAAAAAGGCAGCATATCACTGTCCATCAAAAACCAGAAGCAAGAGTGATATATTCACCAATTATAATGTCTGAGCAAGATGCTAGCCGCTACTTTCGATATGGAGAGGACAGTCGACACTCTCGCAACGTAATCCTCCTGATGCCGCCTTATATCTTCCTCTTTCAAGACTGAATAATTTTTCTAAAACAAAACAAGTTCACAAATTCAGGAATCAGTCCAATAAACTAACTAGGAACATCAAGGTAACTACATATACACAATCAAATAGCCACAAACACAACAAAAAAACAAAACAAAACCACTGTGAAGCTCGCACTCGATTCGTCACCGGAACGAAGTGGTAAACTCACCGGCGGGCGGCGAGCCACCGCGTCATCGGAGTCATCGGCGGCGGAGGCCTCGCAGAACTCGTAATTTTCGGAATCGTAGCCGGCGGGGCCGTCGCTGTAGTAGTCGAAGTCGTCCTCTACGTCGTGCATATCGTCATCGGAATCCATGGGGTTCCTGACGAAGCCCTAGGGGGGTGTTTGGCTGGCGAGAAAGTGACGGAGAAAAGTTTGGGGAAAAGCTGAGGAGGGATCGGGAGAGTGATTTGAGGGTCGGATTGTTTGCGGCTGAAGTAATCTGTATGAGAAATTGGGAGTTTCGTGAAAATCAGAGGTTAATGTGATGTGTGTGTCTGAAACGGCAACTGAGTATTTTAAGTCTTGTTTTGTCGGACAATAATTGTTGAAAAAACACGCATCAAATAAGTTCCTATTTCATGTACAAATTCATGATAATTATTGGGTATACAAAACATCGACACCAGACCTGCAATTTTTAAAATTACATACTTATTTATGTTTGGTGGAGTGTTCTAGAGCAACTCTAACTCATATAACATGAAACTTACTTACAAAATAATATTTTACTGATCCATATGTTAAATGTCATTTTAATATTTGTAATATTAACTCATGCATTTTTTATTTAGTTAAGTAATAAAATCAACATTTTTATATGAAATAATAATAAAGTAATGGTAAGATAATTATTTTTCTTGGTGAGACAAATGTTATATATTACATTTTTATGTTAAATATAACGTGAAAATATAGCGTTTGGTAAAATAACATTGACATTGATATTGAGTTGGAGTTGATAATGTTAAATGATCCATTTATTAGAGAGTTAAATGTAGTATTGGGTTGAATATGGTGTAAGATTTTTAAGACCCTTTATTGTTATTGTAGATAACTTAATCTCGTGTCCAGTAAAAATATACATGATAGATTAATTTTCAAAATGACAAAATGTTGCATCGGTACTAGTATACTTTGAAACGAAACAAGAATGCAACTCTAGCTTTATGGAGAAAATAAAATTAATCTAAATAACTCAAATTTATAATAATGGTAATGGTAATGATGATGTCTATACAAACTAACACTATAGAAATAGTTCTCCAAAACTAACTATAACTATAGAAATAATGGTAAGTTTGGTAATGTAGTGTTTCATCATAGTACAGTCAAGCCTAAATCTTTATATACAATTTGCCGATAAAAAAATGTGGATGATACTTGAACGTGTCTCTAATGTTGAGTATGTTGGGAGCATTCATACGAGCGAAAAAGTCTTTCTTGGGATAATAATTCCACACTGGAGATGTATTAAATTTGGACACAACATATAGGTCCTCCAGTCCATAAATGATATTGTGCGGAGGATCAAAATATATTTCTAAAGTATTCTTATCACTTAAGACACGACGTCTTTACATAATGAGCACATACATGACCTTCTTATCCTTTATGTTAAGATCATGAATCAGGTCATCACCCTCAAACTCGTGATAATCATCCACTGTGACCAACTTTTGGATGAGACAATTCTTACGAACGTGATATTCCAGCCATATTCATCAAATGAAACACGCATAAGTCGGAATTGAAGTTGTAGAGGCGACATAATCACTGTCCTTCCATAAAAAAGTGTTGTATCATTAATTGAAGTTCCACCACGTCTTTGAGTTGTCATTTGTAATTGTTTTTTTATTATACCTTGAGAAATGTCAATTGAGTCCAATAACATATCTAGATCTCGTTTTTCATAACTATTAGACCCATCACGCTTTCTTGTCTGGTGACTATTATTCTTGTCTAGCGGCTTGTTGTCCACCTCCTTATTTCCACCACCTTCTACATCATGGCTATCTTTATAATCTTGATTATGGTTTCTGTTGTGACCGTTTTCACAATCATCGAGATATATATCAACGTCTCGATCTTTAATCAATGCATGATCACTTGTCACATTCGTTTCAATTATCATGTTCGGTCCATTTTATTTATAATAAATGTAGATTAAGGTTAAACTTTACCTCCAACTACACTTGGATGAAACCAAAAAACAATTTACGATACCAAAAATTTATTAGTATCAAATGTTTCGGTTGTAACACTTATACCTTTTACATGTATTAACGATGAATCCAACGAATTGATTTTTGTCATATTTGTTTCACTTGACAACAAGCGACTATTAGGATTTGTGTTTTAGTTTTTATCTTTAACTTCTGAAAGACTTATTGTATCATCCGATAAAAAAAAAACTTATTGTAGCACTAGTTACCCCATTCTTAATTTCATTAATAAACATTGAAGACGTATTGTTTGTCTTCACTTCCAGTTAAGTTTCTTCTCTACGGTCGATGAGAACAAGAGGATTTCACATCTCTCATTCGCCTCATATCCTCCCCCTCATTTACCATTTCAGTATTATCGCTTGTGTCCTTGATATTGGTAAATAATTTTGGCACCTTATATTGTTTGTGCATGGTCATCTATGCCAGAATTCTTGGTATTGTCAGCATGTTTTGTAGGCTTAACCATCTGCTTATTAGCATCTTCAAAAGTCATACTGGCAGCTTTATGCATCTCCTTCAAAATAATTATTTCAAAGCATGCAACATCATGTGTCTCCTTGCACTTAATAAGTTGTTTCTCACGATGTACGAACTTAACTTTTGCGAATGCAGATTTCTCAATATCAACCTTAGTATATGTTATGTCCACATGTGAGTTCAAAGTCCCACATCGGAAGATTACAAAGTATAAGGAAAGTTTATATACACATTGGACCCTAGACCCATCAGGCTAGTCTTTTGGGTCAAAGGTGGGCTCTAATGTGTGTATGAGCTTTCCTTGGATGCTTCTCCTGGGTAAGGCCCGAATCTCCCTAACAGTATATTCTTTAATTCGTTTGAACTTTTTCCTGATCGTTGACTTATGAGAAGACTGGTTTGTCTTTTTTAATCGTGGGATTGATGTCTAGTCAGTTTGATCGCATAAGCTATACAATATTGTTATTCTCCCACCAAAACATATATGCAATGTCAAGATTCTTGCAAGTAGTATTGATGTCGCAATACTAAGGCTGCCCTAATAAAACGTGACAAATATCCATATTCACCATTTCACATAAAATCTCATATTTATAGTATTTTCCAATTGAGAAAGGAACATAACAAATTTCAATCACCTTAGTCTTGACTCCCGTTTGTTCCATTCAATCGTGTATGGTATCATGAGTGCTTCCATTTTCAAGTTGAGCGTATTGACCAATGCTTTGGAGACTTTATTTTCGTTGCTACCATGATCAATGATAACTTTACACACTCTATTTTTAATGGTGCACCGAGTCCGAAATATATTGCTTTTGTGTTGTTCATTCCCTACATCGACTTTCAGTGCATAAATATTCTTTTGTTGTGGTTGATTCATCACCTTACACGTATGCTCATGAAACATTTGAGCCATGTTACAAAGTGAGACTCTAGTGTTATCAAGTCATTGCCCGATTCACCCAATCTATCACTCATCATCAACAAATTGATTCTACTAGTGTCACTATAGGCCATCATATCCGGTCAAATTTGGACTCTGATACCACTTTATTGCAGTAGAAAGTTGATTAGAATGAAGCAAAAATAAATCATAACTTTAGGGAGAAAACAAAATTAATCCAAATAACTCAAATTGATAATAATGATGATCTCTGCACCAACTACTATTTTAATATAACTATTTATCAAAAACTATCTATAAATAGGAAATAAAACCAATAGAGCCGATCAATTCAAACTGAATATAATTAGGAAACCTAACTTAATAAACTAGCCTAAAACTATCCAAAATCTAATATAATTAAGAGTTCTAACTTGTATTGTCCTACGCCACCAAATTATTTTACGTAAATAAGAAGAGAAAGAAATGAACATTTGCTCATTGATTCATCTCCATAAATTTTATTAAACATATGAGAATTCGTCAAACTCTTCAATTCTCATTGATTCTGGTAAGAAATTGAAACCCAATCATCATCAACCCCTTAAAAATAAAATTCATATCATCAACCCGCTCCTTTACAAACCAAAATTATAAATAATAATATTTTTATTTTAAAAATTATATACATATGGATTAAAATAATATTCCTGAATGATTAAAATATTTAATGTATAATTATAATTAAAACAAGAAAATGATTCTCCTATTTTTGCATAGGTTTAAGGGAAAATGACACTTTTGTGCACCTAACTATAACGAATTCTCACTTTCATACTCTATCTTTTTTTTTCGGTACCTTGAATTTCATTTTGGGACAATCTACTTCTAAAATACTAAAAATATCTAAACTACCCCTGAAATCTAACCGAAATTAAATCTGGTCTAATCTGGTCCAATTTCAATTGTTGAAAAAACCAAAATGCCCTTAAATCAACTTCAAATTTTCAAAACATATCTCTTAACTCTCTCCTCCCATCTCTCTCCACCTCCCTCCTCCTCCTCCTCCTCCGCCCCTCCTCTTCCTCACCCTCGGCTCCTTGATGCCATGGGATGGGATGTTCCCGCCAACGACGACGCTTACGAGAACTGGGCCTCCGGCAAGAACTTCACCGTCAGCGACGT
>JAYMTP010003853.1:0-16105 GCA_036897365.1 Geranium brycei | reverse complement strand
TCAGTAATTATAAGTCAAGTTTCATTTTAACTGCTGTCTCAATTATCAAAACATAGTTAAGGAAATCAATAATTGCTGTATCATGGCATGATGTAACTCCCTATGGTATTAACCATATATAGTAGTTCTTATGGGTGTGGTGTGTGAGAGAGAGAGGGAAGATATATGCACACATACTAACACTGAAGCTTCATTTTTGGTAGGCGACATGAATCCTGCACAACCTTCTGTTTAGCTGAAACTTCGTGTTCTGCAGAAAATAGTAAGTACATGACCATAGTTTGACAATTACTTTTACCATGATTTTTGAGTGTCAATAAATACTTATATAGCAGCATAGAATTTCTTAGGCTTAATGTTACTTGAATATGATGTTCAGAGCATTGAAGTGGAAGGGCAACAAACGGAACACCATGCATATGATGAAAATTCGGTTTGTATTCACTATTCATCACACTAAAGTGGGAGGCTGATTGAAGGGGCAAGATGTACCAATCAAGTTGATTTATATATTTTTAACGTTCATCATTGTAGCAAAAAATAAAACAATTTCGTTTGTAAGCTTTATCTTCCTTCCATTTCCCATTGTATGCCTATCTTACTCTAGCAAGATAGGTTGAACATTAGTTATTGTGTAATGTTAACAATAAGCCTTCAAGTGTTTGCTGCGATTACTCTTGTAATCTGTATTGAATAGAGTGGATTTGGTGACTTCACATTCGTGCTTTTATTCTTTTCTTATTTGTATCCCCTCGTTATCTTTCCGTAAGGATCTGTCAAATAATATATGCTTTACTTCTCCACTATCCAGATTACATGTATGATACTGTAAACTTGAAGCCTAAGTACTTCTTCTATGGTCTCGATCATCATTAGATATTTAAGATTGTCCAGGACACTAGTTTTGGCAAAAAGTGCCCATTTTGTAATGCTAAAAATGCTTTTGAACTGGAGAATCAGTTCGAGCTATATCTGTGCACATTCACATGCAAAGTTCCCAACGGTTTCAGTCCTTGGAAATAGGAACAAATGAAAGCTTCATCTAACCCAAAATCTTGAAACCCAAATACAGAAAATGCACACGGCTAATTAATACACATAAAGCAATAAGGAGGCATAGGAAAGTAAAGTGAAAGCAAAACTAAGTCTAAAGGTTCAATGAAGAAGCATAAGCATGCGAGACCCATTTGCACAGGCATTTGACAGATCAATGAAAACCCAGAAAGCAAAAGGAACAATGAAGAACCATAAAAGTAAGAGACCCTAGTGATGTAGAGAGAACCTTGTGTGGGAGAGGGAAGCTTGAAGATGAGTTCCAATGAAAAAAATTGATTCACAATTGTCAATTTGGAACAGGGTTCAGTGGAATTAATTTTAGCAGAAAAAAGTAATTCTGCAATTAATTTTATCCTTGAAGGTTAAAACTGTACTTTAGTATATATTGCCTTAAAATGCTATGTAGGATGATACCACGTCATCTCTGTACCGGGGATGCTTAAACTTAATTAATATTAAATTTAATATATGATATCTCTCTGTGTCTCTGTAAAAGAGAAGAGAAGAGGAGCCTATCCTGTTTCTGGGTAGCAACCAGCTATGTCGCAGAGCAGCAGAGTAAGTGGAAACATTGCCATTGTTTTTTCTGTGATTTTGTAGGTAATGGATTTGGAGGGTTGGAGTGGAATTTTAGTTGTGTTCTTTAGGTTAAAAAAGATTACAACTTTAAGCTGATTGAATTTGAATTTGAATGCCCTTTTAGATGATTTGGGATCTTCCATTGTTTAATTGGTGAAATAGGAAATGGAAGATGGGTTTGAGAATCTGGGTTTACCCAAAAAGTATAGAAAAAAACTGGAACTTGTTATCAATCAGTTCCGAGAATTGTTATCCCTAGTTGTATTAATCTGACTTTATAATCCAGAAACTTATCTTTAGTTTCTATGGTTCGACTTAACTTTACAAAAATTATTATTTGCCGATTACATGCACTTGCGCATTTTCGAATACCCATAAGCTTAATAAAAAATTTAACTAGTCTGCATAATTTGCATGCATTTTGGGTTGGGAGGGACAGTGGATAGATATCAACTTCAAGAGCTGCAGTACATGGCGAACCTTACTGGAGAGTTGTGTATTGTGGAGCTTGAAAATGCAGTTAACTCAGGTGAGGCTGCATTGGAAGAGAAGAGGAGTCTTGATAAGTTGACATTCGAATGAAGCGCAAACAGACAAGTCAATCAACAAGATGAAGCATCGGAAGAGCTCGTACTCAGAGAGCTAAAGCCTCACTCCAACATCAAGGTGCTCAAAATATGTCACAACAGGGGAACTGCATTTCCACTTTGGATGGGAAATGAGCTGCTTCGTAACCTAGTAACTCTTACCTTAAAGGGTTGCACAAATTGCAAAAACCTCTCTCTCGGAAAGCTACCCCGTCTCCGTCAGCTTTACATAAAAGGTATGCAAGCCTTGGAGAAATGGGTGGAAATTGAAGCAATGCAGTATGGTTCACTCGATACTTTGAAGATTAGCGACTGCCCCGGCCTAATAGAATTGCCTGAAATGTTCCCAAGACTCAGAGTTATGAAGGTGAAAAAATGTCATTCATTGAAGGCTCTTCCTATGACTCCATCTCTGCAGTTTCTGATTCTTCTTGACAATCTTGTTCTGGAGAATTGGAATGAGGATCTAGTGCCCTACGGTATTACTAGAGATGATCAAGGTCAAACCATATGTTGTTTGCTGCCTTCATTCTTGCAACTTTCGGAACTGAAAGTCGTTTGCTGCCCGAAGCTGTAGGATTTGCCAGAGATCTTTGCCCCTCAGAAATTGGAGATAAGTCGGTGTGAGTTAATTAGTGTCCTACCAGATCCACAGAATGCCCAACGTCTTCAACACATGGCATTGGACTCCTGTCATGATGGGATGCTGGCGAGGAAAATACCCGATACCAACTCCATATACTCCTTGGTTCTTTCCAAAATTTCAAGCCTAGCATCTCCACCAAAATGGCCCCACCTCCCAGGGCTCAAGGCTTTGTACATCAGCGGCTGTACAGATCTTGTGTCTCTATCTGACAAAGAAAGTCCATTGCACACCTTGACTTCTCTCGTGCTGTTGTCTGTTCGAGACTGCCCCAAGCTTGTAACATTGGTGGAAGAAGGCCTGCCAGCAACTCTTGAGTGTTTGATCATTGGCTCATGCTCCAGTTTGACGACCCTTGGCCCCAAGGAGATGCTGAAGAACCTCACCTCACTCAAGGACCTATATATTGAAGATTGCCCTCTTTTCCAGTCCTTGCCAGAAGACAACCTTCCCGCCTCTCTCAAACATCTGCACATTCATGAATGTCCTCTACTAAGGAAGCAATGGGATATGAAGAATGGAGGGGATCCAAAACGAGTGGCAAACAGCCACATCCCTGACATGGACATTCACTTCAACCAAGTTACATCACTCATAGCTTCTGGAAGGCAGATGGCACCTCCGGCAGCTTGGTATCATCCTCTTATATGCTGCAAAGGTTAGCCCTTTATTTTTCAGTAATTATAAGTCAAGTTTCATTTTAACTGCTGTCTCAATTATCAAAACATAGTTAAGGAAATCAATAATTGCTATATCATGGCATGATGTAACTCCCTATGGTATTAACCATATAGAGTAGTTCTTATGGGTGTGTGTGTGAGAGAGAGTGAGTGAGTGAGAGAGAGGGAAGATATATGTACACATACTAACACTGAAGCTTCATTTTTTTCTTGTAGCAATGGATTTGGAAGGCGACATGGATCCTGCACAACCTTCTATTTAGCAGAAACTTCGAGTTCTGCAGAAAACAGTACGTATATAACCACAATGTGACAATTACTTTTACTATGAATTATGAGTGTCAATAAATACTTAATATAGCAGCATACAATTTCTTAGGATTAATGTTACTTGAATATGATGTTCAGGGCATTGAAGTGGAAGGGAAACAGACAGAACACCAAAATTCGGTTTGTATTCACTATTCATCACACTAAAGTGGGAGGCTGATTGAAGGGGCAACATGTACCAATCAAGTTGATATTTATAGTTTCAACATTCATTATTGTAGCAAAAAATAAAACAATTTCGTTTGTAAGCTTTATCTTCCTTCCATTTCCCATTGTATGCCAATCTTACTCTAGCAAGATAGGTTGAACTTTAGTTATTGTGTAATGTTAACAATAAGCCTTCAAGTGTTTGCTGTGATTACTCTTGTAATCTGTATTGAATAGAGTGGATTTGGTGACTTCGCATTCGTGCTTTTATTCTTTTCTTATTTGTTTCCCCACATTATCTTACTGTAAGGATCTGTCAAATAATCTATGCTTTACTTCTCTACTATTCAGATTATATGTATGATACTGTAAACTTGAAGTTTAAGTACTTTATCTATGGTCTTAATCATCATTACAAATTTAAGATTGCCCGGGACACTAGTGTTGGCAAAAAGAGCCCATTTTAGATTGCAAAAAATGCTTTTGAACTGGAGAATCAGTTCGGGCTATATTTGTGCACATTCACACGCAAAGTTTCCAACTGTTTCAGTCCCTGGAAATAGGAACAAATGAGAGCTTCATCTAACCCAAAAAACTGAAACCCAAATGTAGAAAATGCACAGCTAATTCATACACATAGGAAAGTAAATTGAATCAAAAAGGGGCAACGAATAACCATGAAAGTAACATCTATTTGCACAAGCATTTACCAGATTAATGAAAACCCAGAAAGCAAAATTAAATCTAAAGGTTCAATGAAGAAGCATAAGCATGCAAGACCCATTTGCACAAGCATTTGACAGATCAATGAAAACCCAGAAAGCAAAAGGGACAATGAAGAACCATACAAACAAGAGACCCAAGAGATGTAGAGAGAACCTTGTGTGGGAGAGGGAAGCTTGAAGATGAGTTCCAAAGAAAAAAATTGTTTCACATTTCGTGAATTTGGAACAAGGGTTCGGTGGAATTAATTTTAGCAGTAACTCTGCAATTAATTTTATCCTCGAAGGTTAAAACTGTAATCCCATTATCAAAACAACATTTTTAATAAAATATTAAATTTAATATTTGATATCGCTCTGTCTGTCTCCTCTACCAGTCTCTTTTGAAGAGAAGGGAAGCGAAGAGGAGCCTATCCTATGTCTGGGTAGCAATCAGCTATGTCGCAGAGAAGCAGAGTAAGTAGAAACATTGCCATTGTTTTTTCTGGGGTTTTGTTTTCAATGGATTTGGAGAGTTGGGATGGAACTTTAATTGTGTTGGTTAGGTTAACAAAGATTATAACTTTAAGCTGATTGAATTTGAAATTGAAATGAGTGCCCTTTTAGATTATTTGGGCTCTCTTCTTTTGTGTTGTTTGGTTGGTGAATTAGGAAATTAATGGAAGATGGGTTTGAACAAAAACTGAACCTATGATGCTCCTTTTCTTCTCTGTTGTTTAGGTGATTGAATTGAGACTTTGTTTAGGTGATTGATATTGAGACTCGTTACTGATCAGTTCCGAGAGCCTACTCTTATCCCCACAAGGGTATTCATAATCCAGAAGCATTTCTATGTGTTCACTGACTTAATTGTCTACTTGAATTCATAGATGAGAGCACAAATGGTTATAGTTCACTACCTTCTTTCAGTGGCCCTCACAAATAGCAAATTGAAGGATCTGCTGTCATTGTATTGTTTTGCTATATAGCAATATATGTTCAAATGAGCATGCTAGTCATACAGTTTTTCTTTAAAAATGGTGTAGCCCGGCTCCACGAATTGATGGAAAGCAGTTCTTTCGTGAAGACAGGTAAATTCAGTCTTTCAAGTTATCATATTGAGGCAATGTGATAAAACCTCAGTAGCATGACCTTTTCCGACCCTTGTTGGAGTTTCCATTAATACAAGAGTCGTCAGTCATATCAACAGTTGAGTGCATTTCTTGCCTCAAGAGGTTATAAATTATAATTTGTAAACTTCCACAATATTGTAACTGGAGATACTGCAATATGTGACGGTACCTGCAAGATAAACTAAAACATATAGCATCTTTGCTTGCTGGTTATAGTCTATGATTTTAGGTGTGTTCACATCTTGCTAAAGTATCCTTGCATGTGTCTCAATGTAAGGCCACTTCTTGTTCACCTCTTTCGATCATGGTTCTCAACAAAATTCTACTTTGATGAGGTGCATCCAATATTTGAAGCTTCATTCTAGGAACTTATCTATTCCTCGCTAACATGTTTTTTTGTTTGCTTTGAGTCACTAAAGAATGCGTATCATGTTTGCAGATCTCTCAAAAAGGAGCATAAATTAGCACTTGCATCTTTTGCCAAATACATAATTTGTGAACGCTATAGTCTTTATAGTTTCTGCCACGTTGCGCTAATGATAGATTTATAGCCAACCCGAGCATGAGTTTATTTCTTCTTTTCAAAACTGATTCTTAGTAAAATAAATGTTGCTCAATCTTGAAAATTTGATTAGCTCGTGTTCTTGATAAAAAACATTTACAGTTAAGCTGGTTCATCATATGGTCATGATTTATATTATATTTCTGATTGAAAATGACTTGTCCTGTATCATGGAAACTGCAGATCCTCCAAGTTGAATTTGCGAGACCATCTATGTGTAAAGTCGAGGAACGAAAAAAAAAGCATGCACAAAAGAACCGATCCTTGTAAGTCCCATCCCTCCATTTTCGATTTTGCTTTTAACTTTGTACCAATTCTTTTGTTAGTAGTTACAGCGAAGACATCGTAAGCTAGTTTTTGTTTCCCAAACCCCATGATTAGTTATGTCCACGATGAAATCGACCAGGCATGAGCATGCCACGAGCCAGAGTTCCAATTCAGGTCTCTCGCTTTGTCATGCTTGGCACCACACCAAAAGCTTATGCACAAAAATAATATTCCACAGCCCCATCTCCATGACATATATGGTTCAGTTGTGACCATTACTCACAAACACCATGTGAGTTCCGTACTATGGTCCCCAACAGCCACATGCTGATATAGGAAATGGCTAAGTTTGAGTTTGAATGTTAACTATTTGGTCCTGTTAACATGTTTTAACACTACCCTTCACATGCATGCCAACGAAAAGAATCTATTCCAAGACTTACCATACAACAGATAATTAACTATACAATAACTGATTTAAGGGAAAATTGCAAAAAGATGTTCTATTATATGACACTTTTGCAAAAGGGTGTTTGTTGTTTGTATTTTTTTTTGCAAAATTTTTTCTGTTTTTATCTTTTAACTAAAATTTGTATGATCAAATTTTGTAATTATACTACTTTTAAGTTAAAGTTATGTTGTAAAAATCTTAATTCTTAATTTCAGAGGCAATTCTGTCATTTTTATAAAAATACTCACATTTTGCAAAAAAAAATGCAAACAACACACTACCTTTTTATCATTAACAAACAGCACATCACCCGTTTGCAAAAATGTTATAATAGCATAGCAGTACTTGCAATTTTCTCTTGATTCAAATATTAACATAGTTATAGAGTAAACATAGAATTTTGTTTTTCATCCAAGTCTTATCGAAATGTTTTATAGCACAAAACAAATGGCTAGCTTTAGCTAGTCAAGATATCCTCAAGAAATGGAGAGCAAATTATATGTTACAGAATTTTGCCAAATAAGAGAGTTATATGATATGATAATGAACAGTTAATATATGCCTCTGCAGAAAATAAAAATCATATATTCTTCATAGTTTTGTCCGATTTTGAACATATATGTATATATGATTTGCCAATCCAATCAATCTCATGAACAGAGAAAGCAAGTTGATGAGCATGAAAGATTGTAGAAGAAAAGCATGACATATCTGTAAAAATAGGATCTTAAATTTGGGTTAGAGAAACAAAAGATGTGTACCAAGTAGAATTAGAATCAGGATTATAGAATATATAAATATATAGCAGTAGAAGCTGTTGTGATCTTATGCTTAGACATGACCAGCTTAAGAGATTCATTTTCTGAGCAACATGCAGGAACATGACCTTGTTGGAGGACCAAGACCTTGGAAAATAAATGAGAAGATGGGGAGGGAGGAAAATGTGTGTAAGTAGGAGGGAATTGAATTATCGTAGGTCGATCGAACATAGTATCTTAATCTAAAGGAAAAAAGAAGAGCGCTAACGATAATCACGCGCATGACTGAACCGTGATATGATGTGTTACAAGAATATAGGAAAAATTATTCCAAATGATATATTTACAAAGGGATGTGTATTTATATTGTCGCCGATATTTTAATTCTAAACACCATGTCAAAAAAACTCAAGTCACTTAGTGAAAGGCCAGAAAGCGCTCTCACTAAAGACACCCTTTAATCGTCCAAGTATAATTGTATTTCCGTTTTACCGGATCGAACTTTCGGGGATCAACTTGTGGGTGGCCTCGTGTTTAAGACTAAATTGGTATGTTGTAAGAAGTATTAAAGACACAGTTTTGTTGGTTGGTTGATTTTACTAGTTATCAAGCATTCGTTGACACAATTAAACTATGGAGAAATCACAAACTCACAATAACAACAAGTAATGGAAACAAAGCAGTAATTCTCAGTAAACTAGCCACCACGGGTGCTAAACCGACGGCGATGAGCCAATCCAAAGTGTCAGTAATCACAATCAAGCAAGCATACGATTCTAAGTTTTAAGGCACTTTTCCTCTCGGATAAAGTCTTTCCTAACGTCAACGACCCTCTCGGGATGTTACAATCGACGTTAGGAAGCAATAAGCACACTATTTTCGAACCCAAGGTCGAAGTTTTGCTTCCAAACCTTAGTATCTACTTATGTCCGCTCTTAAACTTTCCTCTCGGATAAGTTCTCGAGCCTAAAACTCTAGCACAACAATAAGCATTCATTAGCTCTCACTAACAAACACTCAAGGTTGCATTCAAGTACAAGATACAAGTTCCTACTACTAGAAGCTCTCACAAATAGCAATAATCACAAGTTTCTTGCATAAGTCCAAGTAGACTCAGGCACATGCTCAAAAGTGAATACATAACAAGTTAAAATGTCAACATTTTGTACAATGGTCTAGCACCCATGGTTGTAGGTTTTTAGCCTACAACCATGGTGCTCAATGAAAGATACATAGCAAAACAAACCAAAGAAGCTAAAGGAAGGAGAAAGAGCAAACTAGAGCCCATGGGGGCTTGGAGTTCTTCAAGTCTTGGCAATGCTCTTCTTGGGTTCCTCTTGCTTTAATGGTGTGAGGTCTTCTTCTCCTAAGCTTGGAGATGGGAGAGATGGTGTTTTCACCCTCAAGTAATGGAATAGTAGCAATGAGGGTTCTAGGGAGGTTTTTGGGTGGCAAAATGATGTTTTTGGCTATGGGTTCGGATGAGGTGTAAGTGGGTCTCCCTAAGTCAACCTAGCTCTTGACTTCTTATAGTTGGCAAAATTAGTCGTGTCACGATCGTAACGATGGGTGTCACGATCGTGACAACTTTCAAATGTTATCACTTTGCCGCGTTGTTGTGCCACGATCGTGACGTTTCTTGATTTGGTCGTTGTCACGATCGTGACTAAAGGTGTCACGACCGTGACACTTACTCTTGTCGTTTTCTTGCCACGAACACGTCACGATCGTTGCGCCTTCGTGACACCTCCATTTGGCCGTTGCAACGCCAAATCGTCACGATCGTTGCGGAGATCGTGACGAAGCTTCTGTTCTGCACATTTGGGGTGTCACGATCGTTGCACCCCTATTTCTTCAATCTCCAGAGAAGCTTGGGCTGCAAGTCACCTCTCCCGTTGCTCCGTTTCTGCTCCAAACGCTCTCCATTTACGCTCCTACACATAATTAACTTCACAGTAGATATCCGCACTCAATGGTCCTATAATGACCGAAACGAGGTAGAACAAGCGCTAAAAGGGGAGTTATTTGGGTTCGGAAAGGAGCACAAATGGCCCCCCTCACTTAGCCAAATAAACTTACTTATTTGTTGTGAATTACAATAGAGTTGATGAATGACATACAGGTCAATTTTTTCATTGATTTATTGGAACTATTCAAATAGTTACATTTAGTTTTCTTTCTTATATATAATATTCTATAATTTCATTGGCACATTTCTACCATTTGAATTGTATCTTAAATGATCATAATTCATAAATATTCTGAAAGGCCCACACATATATTTGGGATATTTGTAGGATTTATACAAGTTAATTATTATCTGTTGATATAGCTTCTCTCCAAGAATTAGCCATAGATGAAGAGGGATGAGGACAATTCTTGAAGCAAGTGGCCCTTAAATTGTAGGGCTAAGGGTGTGGATGGGATATTGATTGGGCCTAGGGGAGGCCAAGACATCTGATACCCTCCAGTAGGACACTCTAGATACAATCTTTCAAATCTCTATCTATTCTCTCCTTTTTGTGGCAAATAGCTATGGAAAAGATGAAGAAGTGTGCCTCAAGCATCTTCATAGTTCATGACATCCCATGTTCCCAGGTTGCCCCTCACATTTTTATGAAGAGAATAAATACTCACTTTATTTTTTGATATATAGTGAATTATAAATTAATTTGTACTAATATCATTTCTTTTTTTTTTGAAATGAAGGTGATTTCATTCATTCAAATAAACAAGTGTACTAACTGAGCCTCGAACCCAGGATCTGAGTCCAAGGAAGCGAGTATACCCCAAACCACTGGGACAACACTCAGTTGGTCTAATATCATTTCTATGAGCTATAAAGGACAATATTTAGTGAGTAAAGTAATTTCATTTATTTTTTATTTTCTTATGGTCAAGAAATATTATTTTGTGTGGGTGCAGTGGGTGTAGTGTAGGAGAAAGATAAGAAAAGATATTGCCATGAATCTTTTGTTAAGATAACCAAATAAGACCTTGAGGAAAATGTTTATTTACAGTTTATATCGTTTTATAGTACTTTAAAAGTAAAAAAAAAACGAAACCAAGATACCATTTCAGAC
Organism: Geranium brycei; assembly: GCA_036897365.1. Classification (NCBI taxonomy): domain Eukaryota; kingdom Viridiplantae; phylum Streptophyta; class Magnoliopsida; order Geraniales; family Geraniaceae; genus Geranium; species Geranium brycei. The sequence goes on along the minus strand of JAYMTP010003853.1, from coordinate 5,128 downwards.
ACTGAAGATAAGCTTTGATCACTTGATTCACTTCAGAAAGGCCATATAAAAGAGAGATTCTAAAACATAATAAAATAATTAATAAAGAAGAAACCCTTTTGCAGTTCAATAAAAATCCATTGCCAAGAACTAAACTCCTTAATTAGTTCCCATAATTTGTAGGGTAGAGTAAATGCAGGTGAATTGGTCACTTACAAATAAATGTAAGTAATCTATGAATGGTATCATTTCAATTTACTACATTTGAGTATACATGTTCCTCACTTATTACCGCTGACTAATTAGATATGTTCTACTTAACTATAGTTAAGAATATTTTCGTCTCACTTTGCTACATTCCGTTTAATTTTAACTTAATTTACACTATTAGTTTTTATTGTTAAATGACCAACATACCTCAGATTTTGATTTACTTTTTTGAAAATTGGAAAAACAATCATGAGTATTTTGATCATTTTGAAATGAAAATTATTGGTGTTAAATCAAAATATAATATATGTATTTTTTTCTCGACTGCTAATGTAATAAAGTGAAAAAAAATGTATACTCAAGTGTAGTAAAAAGGAGATTATCTCTTTATGAATTAGCGCGTGACAACATCTTACATAATAGATGAAACTAACAAAAAAATTATGTTTACTGAAGTCGTCGAACACTTGTGCCTCTCCAGTTAACGTATGATCCCAAAATCGATAGATATAGATAAAATTGTCACAAGTACACGAAAATATGGATGAGACCTAACTCAATTTCTTATGGGAATAAAAATCGGAGGTTAGCTTTAAATATGGAGGCACATAAGACGATGCTCGATTTGATGGTCTAGAGAGAGATGAGTTTGTGAACAAGCCGTTGAATTTTTTAAAGAAACAAATTAAAGAAGTTATGAATCAAAATTATAATTAATTTTCAATTATTTTATAGATGATATCACGCTTTCATTAATCAGAATAGTTCTTTGTACGTAAGCAATTCATTCCAATATAATTCTATTAATAAATTAACGAAGTTGTTGAGAGATTGTGATTAAATTAAGTAAATGCGTGCAATGGTCTTATAATGATAAGATTCAGGAACATGTTCCATTCTCTCTTTGGTACGTAAAATTGAAAAAAAAACTTAAGTTTACTATTACATTTTTCTGGTCAGCACTGTGGATTCTTGAAGAAGGCTTCAAATTAGTAGAAATGACAGAACAATGAGGACTGAGGGCACATTGGTAATTATTTAACATGATAGCAATATAATGGTTATAAATGATATTATTATTTTCTATATGGAGGCACTGATGAAAATATAGAAGGACCTACATGTATTTTGTTTGATGCAAATCTTAGAAAACATGTGTTAGATTCTTGACCTATATTTTGTGGGGTTGGGCTTTAACAGTGCCTACATGTTTTGTGCATCTATATGGTATATAATAAGTAGTAGCCTTATTATGTGTTTGCTTTTTTCCTAAAATCATATTTATGCTTTCTTTTGGAGGAGAAATTATCAGACAAAAATAGAACCATAATTGCTCTAGGAGAATTTTCCTTCGCATAGGGTTTCATTGATGTGCCAAAATTTATGTACATGCATGTATGCTGTTAAGCATTGTCTCATATTCGGTTAATTTTTGATCCATTTTCTTCACACACTTAGCGTCTAATATTTTTTAAATCATGAAATGGTAGACTGTAACTTTATACTTTTTTAAAATCAAATTCTAAGACAAAAAATCATGTTCCTGGTGTATTTTGGATTTCTAAATTCGCCAACAATAATTTATTAATAAATCACCCCAAGTAGAACAAAGATTGAAGAAAAATGTTTTTGTCCGCGTAAGCACAACTTGCACTACAGAATTGCTATATATATTGACGAAGCTAAACCTTCTATATCTTAATTTAATATTGTCACTAAAAATGGCTTCTATACCTCACTTCAACAACTATCACTACACAACCTTCCACACCGACCTCTACCAAGACAACATCCCAATCATAACTCCGTCCACCGGAGAAGCTCTCATCGGCGCCGGCAGTGGTGGCTGCGCCGTCTCCGGCAGCCACTATCCACTCACCACATGGAGCAGTGATCACTTCCCAGAAAGCTACCCATTTCCATTCTTCAACAACAACCACTACAATATGGGGTTGCCGGAAAGTGACGTGTCGCCGATGATGTCAGCATCCTCGTTCCTGTCGGACGACATGGCCGTGCCCGTGCTGTCCGCGGCCGACATGCACCACTTGAACATGCAAGGCTTCGGCTACCAAAACGGCGGTGGATTGTGTGAGTTCGTGGATGATTACTGTCTCCGGGTCGGATCGGCTGATCGGATCAAGTCTTCTAGTCCTTCTTCAGAAGATAATTGGGTACACATCTTTTTAAATCACTGCATTTTTCTTTAATACATGTTATGCATGCAATAATAATAATAGTCCTTCTACAGAAACACACTTATTTCTATAAGTTTAAATTTGACACTATTATATTTTTTGTGTGAACTATATATGCAAATATATATTTACATGTTTCTGTAAATTTGTGGCACTATTCATTTTGTTTATCGGTGAACTTATTAATATCTCTTGTTCTTTCCTCGTACTGTCCTTTTATGGATGAGAGCTGGTTGCTCCCTCTTCGAGATCTCTTTCTCTCTTTTAGTTTTAATATTTCTTGATAAAACAGATTTGTGGCAGATGAGAATTCATAAATATTAATGCTTACAAAACTAATCTAAGAAACATATATAATTAGTGGGTTTCAAAAAAAGAAAACTCATGTAAGTGGAACCTTGAAATTATTAGTAGTATTCTTTTTTTCTTTTTTTTAGGAAAACAAAACTGTCCCAATGTTGACATATATATATATACTAACAAAACTCAAATAATCATTAGCTTTGGGTGCATAAGCTGTTACGTACGTAATTTTTTGTGTGAATATAGTTTATTTATTTTTACTATATATATACAGGGAAATCAATGTAACAAAACACAAGGTGTTGAGGAATCAAATATAAAAGTTGGGCGGTACTCGGCAGAGGAAAGGAAGGAGAGAATACTACGATATTTAAAGAAAAGAAACCAAAGAAACTTCACCAAAACTATCAAGGTATCTTAATTATAAGAGCACTTTATTTTATGGTGTTCTATATATTTCATTGGTTATGGAATTGGGCACTATTATATATAATTTAATAAAAAGTTTTAGGAACAAACTAAAATATTAGCATTTGATGATGATTTAATAATATGTATATTGTGTTCATGCAGTATGCTTGTCGCAAGACCCTAGCAGACAGGAGAGTCCGAGTTCGAGGACGATTCGCAAGAAATAATGAATCGAGTGAAGAAGAAACTAACATGAAGAAGAAGAATGTTCATCACATGCCCGATCACAAACTCAATGAATTGTTTTCCGGCGAACCCATTCAGGTATATATATATAGGGTCATGATCTCGTGCGAACCAGGAGGTCTCGTGTGTACTTGTAAAAACCGTGTTTTCATTATTATATATATATGTATATATATGTACATTTACATCAATTAATCATATATATATTAAGTGATAGCATATTTACCTAATTATGTTGTATATATTATAGTTTGATGATATTATAATCATATATTAATGTTTTTGCATGTTTATTGCAGCTCAAGCATGATGAGGAAGATTGGCTGCAAGAGGCTATGGCAAGCCTAATGTTCTTGCCTTATGCCTAATCCAAATTAGACAACTAATTAGTGTAGAACGTGAAATGTACGAAGAGGACATTGTCCTTGATTTGTCCTGTGGAATTGATCCGATTGTTGACCGATGAAATTAAATGATTCTTGAGTTTTGATACATATATGTTTTAATTGCATGTGCATGCATGTAGAAGTCGGAAATTAAAAGCTTAAGCAAACCCATACTCGTTATATAATTTTGAAATTTTATTACACAAAGCTAAACAACATCATCGTCATCATTTGTATTTTGATTTATTTTGGAGGATAGAGACTTTTAAAAGATATAGTTTGTTGTTTAAAGGTCACCCATTATAAGGTACTCATGTATAATAATGAGTAGACATGCATAATTTAGTATTATTTCTTATTTAAGAAAACACTAAATAAAACAAGTGAAAATAATTACTGGGATTCAGCAACTATCCCAATCGTTATCAATAGGATAGGGATACTGAAATTATAACATTCTTATTTTTATATTGATCAGAAATGAAAATTTTTAACCATTCTCGAGACCAAAATTTATTAGATCATAATTATAGGGCGGTGAGGAGACCTAGCTAAGCTATAAAGGGTAACCTAAAGTTACCTAATTACCGAACCAAATAGAAACAATTATATATTCTACTTCCCATATTCCCAACACTTTCATGCAAAAAAATAAAAGTAAATGTTCATTTACTTGTGTATAGTGAAAGCATATGAGCCCTTTTCACTTTTATTAATAGATCGGTCTTCTGATTTGATGCCTATAGCAGGGCCAAAGGCATCTTTATTTTACATAAAGCTTCCTTTTAGTACACTCCCTTTTTGTGATCCACCACAATATAAGCTTCAAACCAAAAACGAAAAGATAATGATAAGAAAGAACATGTCTCTATAGTATTAGTTAGGGCTGTCCATATACGGTTAATCAGGACCGGCGGCTCAAATCAAAAACCGAACCGGTCGTGTCTGGTTTTCAAATTCTGGAACCGAAACTGGCCGGAATTTGGTTGAGACCGGACTTCCGGTTAACCATAAATTTCGGTCGGTTTTATCGGTTAACCGAAACCGGTTATGATTTTAAAAAAAAATTAAAATTTAATGAAAAAAATCTCAAAACCCTAGATTTTTCTCTCCGTCGCCGTCGCCGTCGCCGCCGCCTCCGTAGCCCTCCATCGCCTCCACCTTGATGAAAAAAGACTCAAAAGTAGAGAGAGAGAGAGAGGGTCGAGCTCGAGCATGACGGGCCAGATCGTGAAGAGGAAGAAGAAAGGCAGGCCGTCCAAGGCGGATCTGGCGCGCCGCTCGTCGGCGCCGGAGATCGACGCCCGACGGACCCTCCGCCGCCGGAATGCGAGCTGCAACTACAACATCGACTCCGACGACGACGAGGAGGAGGACAGGAGGCGGGAGAAGAAG
>JAYMTP010003852.1:0-16106 GCA_036897365.1 Geranium brycei | reverse complement strand
AAAAGCCGAAACGAGGTGAAAAGCGTGCTAAGAGGTGGGTTATTTGGGTTCGGGAAGGGGCACAAATGGCCCACATCAATGACCTTCCATTAAGTTTAAATCTTTTGAGCTAATGCTGGCCGTTCTGGGTAAAGGGTAATCTATGTTGTTTTCACTTGCTTTCCCCAACAACATCTCTTCCCTCCTCCATTGGGTTCTGAATGTTTTCTGAAGAGATGATCACATTAAAGTATCATATGATCTATTGCTTTTCTTCTGTTTGGTTTGGGTTCTACACTCTACAGTATGGCCTTGTGTCAGTTCTGCACTTGATTCAGTGTGCTTATAGCATCTTTCAAATAATACCTCCTCCTGAGTATAAGCATAGATGCATCTTGAAAATTTATGCTATTCACCAGCTACTGGTTATGCATCCCATCTATATTTCTTAGCATTTACTGTTTATAGAACAGTCAGTGTCAGTCTTGTTCTTAGTACTCATATGATCATATCTATGAATGTAATATGTACTTGCTGACTGGATATTGAATTTGACTTATGTAATGAAGCATTTTGATAGATTATGTATGGTGGTGGGGATGGCACTGCTGACGAGATGATAGTGACACCTCCATTTGCATGGCACTTGCACTCTGGTTTTTGTTCTGTTTTTGCTTCATAGCCTTGTCCTTCCGTTTCTCTCAATGTTTATGTGATGGGAGGATACCAGCTATTTCTAGTCGACCCTTGAAATTGCTCAACCACTAGTACTATTTTTCATTATGTTTTTTCTTCATGGTAACTGCAGGGAAAATAAAAATTTGACTGGAACTGCAAGATATGCAAGCATGAACACTCATCTTGGAATTGGTATTGTTTTTCAGTTGTGTTTCATTTACTTCCAAATATGCAATCTATACATCCTTTATTTCCTGCTGCATTTCAATGTCATTGGTTTTGATATCTAACTTACCGTTTGTGCAGAGCAAAGCAGGAGGGATGATTTGGAATCTCTCGGTTATGTGCTGATGTATTTCCTGAGAGGAAGGTAAATTGGTTTTTACTTACTGTGCTCTCTCTTTATAACGTGGTTAGTGATGTTGCTTCTATTTGTAGTCTTCCTTGGCAGGGACTTAAAGCAGGCACTAAGAAACAAAAATACGATAAAATTAGTGAGAAAAAGGTTACAACTTCAATCGAGGTATGTTTCTTGTTAATCAATTGTGCACTCTTTGTAGTGAAATTTCGACTGTATACTAATTAGTGAAGGCTTCTTACCTCATTTTTTATTAGTTATTTGTTAATATTATGGCAAACAATTTGGCCAAGCACCATATTAACGTTTTGATCCAATATGGATGTTCAGGCATTATGTCGGGGTTATCCATCAGAGTTCGCATCCTATTTTCACTTCTGCCGCTCACTGCGTTTTGATGATAAACCGGATTATGCTTACCTGAAAAGAATATTCCGTGACCTCTTTATTCGAGAAGGTCTGAAAATTTCTTAAGCTAATATTATGGTTTCCCTACTTATCACTTGTTTCAAACTTATTATTCGAGAGAGGAAGTTTTAGTGCATGGACTTATCATTACATTTGTTCTTTGCTATAGGCTTCCAGTTCGATTATGTATTTGACTGGACCATTTTGAAGTATCAGCAGTCACAACTTGCTACTCCTCCAGCTCGTGCTATTGTAAGTGTAGTTTTGTAACACTTTTTATGCACTATTCTTGTGTTATTACTTGGTTGGCACTTGGACTAGATTTATTTCACTGTTCATTCTTGTTGTAGGGTCCTGGTATTGGAACTAGTTCCGGAATGCCCCCCGTCATTAATAATACCGACAGACAGACGGGTAATTATTAGCATTGGATATTACATAAGTATTCACCGTAATGCTCGAGTCCTTGAATATCAAATGAAGCGTGGTTTCCTAGCTGTTCGAGTCCTTTAATCTGCGTGCTTGTGGTTTATGCTGGTTTATATCAGGTGGGGAAGATGGGAGGCAGGCGGGCTTATCAATGGATTCCTCTCGACGCAGAATATCTGGTCAATTAAATACCGGGAATTTGTCAAAGCAGAAGAGTCCGGTCCCAAATGACGCTGCTAACACCAAGGAGGCTATGGTAAGCAATTTCGAGCTTTTTATTAAAAATCTCGTCATTTCTGTTGTGCCTAATTGTGTGGATGTTCACTAAAATTGGTACCACAAAATGCTAATACGAAGGATACTGCTAGTTCTGCTGAGAGTGTTTTGTAAGTTAAATTGGGCCATACTGTCTGGATGTTTGCCGAAATTTGTTCTGCTAAATGCAAATAAGAAAGTTTCTGCTATTTCTGTGGAGAGTTGTTGCACCGGTCAGACTCAGGGCAACAATTTTCCTTTTACATATGGTTTTGCTGTGTATATTCTAGCAAAAACATGCCATGTACTGACACTTTTTGCAAGGGGTTGTTGTGGATTACATTAATTGTAAAAAAGTGTCATGAGCTTACATTGTTTTGGAAAATGAGTATATTTTACAAAAAGGAAAATGTCACTAACATCCCCCCCAAGTATAACTTCAAAAGTTGCACTTTAATCTTCACCTTTTAAAATTCTGTTGAATTTTTTGAGAAATGACAAAAATGCCCTTGTAGTAAAAAAAATAAATAAAAATTATTTTGAAACTTAGGGGGCGTAGAAAACGTGTTTTTAGTTAAGAGGAGTTAAGTGAGAATGAGCTATGCTTAGGGGGAGGGAAGTGACATTTTCCCTTACAAAAATGGCAAAACTGACCTAATTAAAAACAATAATTTAGAGAAATCAATAAAAACAAAACAAAAGTTGCATCTTCTTGTCTGTCGAGTTCACCATTAGATTTCTCTGGTAAGTACTGTTCACGTACACTACTCTAGAACTCAGAGTCCAACTTGCAGGAGTAGATGAATGGTGTCCCTTGCCGGAGAAGAAGAGATAACTTTTGTTATGTTTTTAATTTGAAGGTTAAATTCGTCATTTTTTGGGGGAAAACATACAAGCTGAATAGTACACAACAAACTATTGCAAAAATGTCATAGTACAGACCACGTTTTGCAATTATTCCCAATATTCCATATTCTTCTCGTTGAACAATGCATTTAAAGTACTGTTGGAAAATGTCCCCGTGCTCTTTTATGCAAGATCTTCCTTTAGATAACGAGATCTTGCAGTTGAATATATTTTTTCATTATTTCTCGAGCTGAATTTGTATCCATTCTTCGACAATACGCAGTTATCAAGCTCCTCTTTTGCCCGCGGGAGCGGATCGTCAAGGCGACCAACTGTTTCCAGTAGCCGTGATGTCCTGGCCGGAAGCGAGCCCGAGCCCCATCGTTCCCGTTCAACCGACGTGAGCCCGGGGGCGGCACACAAGAACCCTTTGGGGAGGAATGCTTCTCAGACAAAGAACTACGAAAGCGCCCTGAAAGGAATCGAGGGCCTGCGCTTTGACAATGAGGAGAAGGTTCGTTACTAAGATCTCTCTCATTTGCGCATTGTAAATCAGTCGACAACGACCAGTGCTATCGAGCTTTTTAAAGATAGACTTTAGGGTTTATGTTGTTGTGATCGAGTCGAGTGTGTCTTCTGAATCGATTCATTGTGTCTTCTTTTTTTCTGGTGGATTTGGTGAGAGGGAAGGGTTTGCATGGTGTTTTGTTCATTATTTACACATGTAATGAAATGGTATTTTGAAAACTGGGTTGTTTTGGCATGTTTTGCACTATTTGTTTGCTCTATTATGAAATTTAATTCCAAATAAATATCCTTGTGTAACTTCACATTCACATATGTTTGGATCGGACTGATTTTCGATTAGTTTCTTTGGAATGCTTTTATCAAGGGTAATTGTGTGCAATTTTCGTCCAATCATGCTATTCTCGTTTCAAGATCAACTCGGAAGCAACTGTGACGAGGGGTAGGGATGGGAAAATAATCTGAACCCGACGAAATTTGTTGGTTGAGGCTGAAATCAGTGAGGACACTCGCTATCTTTACATGCTTAAATTGGAAGAAAAATCGATGTCACCACTATACTTCCAAAAAATTGATGTCACCACTATACTACAACGACTGCATTATGCACAGGACGAGTGATACTAATCATCCATTGCTGGGGTGCCAGGGATCAAACCCGGATCACCTAAATGACGAGCAAGAATGCTCAACATTATGCTACAATGACTACATTATGTACAAGACGAGTGATACTAATTATTCTTGTACGCTTCCTCCAATGCTTCTTTGTCAGCTTGATAGAGTATCAAGAACTTATTGAACCGATCCATCTCAAGATTGTTCGAGAAATGTGTTTTCAAGCTGATTTACATGATTAAATTGGAATAAAACTAATGTCTCTAATCTATGACTATACGTTGTTGCTGGGGACTTGAATTGAACCCGGGTCAGTTGCGTGACAAACAGAAATACTCACCACTATACTACAACGACTACATTATGCGTGATAAAACAATTCTACGATGTCCGAGAAATGTGTTTTCGAACTGATTTACATAACTAAATTGGAAGAAAAATGAATGTCTCTAATCTATGACGCAAAAATTACACCGTTGCCGAGGATCGAACCCATGTCACCTACGTGACAGGCAAGAATACTCACCATTATAATACAATAGCTACATTATGCACATGAGAGTGACAACTATTCATTCTTGCTCTTATGCATGATAAAATAATTCGACTTTCTCAGTTCGATAGACTCTCAGAGGAACTCGTTGAGCCGATCTTCTAGTTCAGCATTCTTGGAGGGAATACAATATATCGGGTTTCAGTTGGAGAGAACACCGATATAGTTCGGGAAATGTGTTTTCAACCAGATTTACAGGATTAAATTGGAAGAAAAATAAAAGTCTCTAACCTATGACTACAAAAATTATACCATTGTTGAGGATCGAACACGGGTCACGTTATGTACTAACCATTCTTGTTCTTATAGTTCAAGAAATGTGTTTTCAGGGTGATTTACACGATTAAATTGGAATAAGAACCAATATCTTTAACCCATGACTACAAAATGTCACGCCGTTGCCGGGGATCGAACCCGGGTCACTTGCGTGACAAGCGAACAAGTATTATGAGAATACAATATCTTTTCTTTTGTTGTTGTTATATGGTAATTTCTTCATATTTCATAATCACCATACCCCAATGGGTTCGGACACTAGATTCACTCTCTAAATCATGACTAAAAAAGTCACACCGAAGATGAATGTCTCTAATATAACTACAAAAATTACACCATTGCCGGGGATCGAACTTAGGTCACCTGGGTGGCAGGTAGGAATACTCACCATACTACAACGATTACATTAAGCACATGACACGTGATACTTATCATTTTTGTTCTTTTGTATGATAAAATAATAAACATTCATTGGAGAGAATACCTATGACTACAAAAAGTTATAGCCACATGACAGACAAGAATACTCACCACTATACTATAACAACTACATTATGTATGCCGTTATCGGGGATCAAACCTGGACTTATCATGTTTGTTCTTATACACGACATGATTAAACTGGAGGAAAAATGAATGTCTCTAACCTATGACTACAAAAAGTTATGCTCTTGCTAGAGATTGAACCCGACTCACCTACATGACAAGTAGGAATAATCACCACTGTACTACAACAACTACATTATACATAGGACGCGTGACTAATCATTCTTGTTCTTATGTATGATAAAATAATTCGACCCTGTCCAAAAAATGTGTTTTCAATCCGATTAAATGATTTTTTATCAGCTAAATTATAGACGCATGATGAGTTGTCACCTGATAGTTTTCCTTGATTCTCGCGTTCACATTATTCCAATGATTCTTAATAAAATGCATCCTTATATACAACAAAATATTCAAATACATATATTTGATTAAGATATGTACGAAGAACAACTTATTAAGGGAAACTATATACTTCATGTCAGGTTCGGGTTAAAACACTTCCCGTTCCGCTAAGTGAATGTTGTAAAAATCAATCAAGTCGGTTGCCTAGTCGGCGCTTAGGCAAACTTTTTTATAACACTGACCCGATTTTATGTAGTCACCCAATTTAAATCGGCTAGACGAATTAAGTCAAATATAGATGAATTAAGTTGAATCTAAACGAGTTAAGTCAAATTTAGGCATACTTGAAAAAAAAATACTAATGAGTACTATATTGATATATTTGTTTTTTAAGCACACAAATGATATTAATATTAAATTATTTAAATTTTGTACGTTAAATATTTTCTTATATCACAAAATTAAGGTCTAAATTGTACATGCATATTAATTTATTTAGTAAAAAAAAAATAATAATTCGATTAATTTCTAACTAATTTTCCAGCAACTTTTACCACTTTTGTAAATTTTATAAACTCCGGGGTAAATTCGGAATTTTCAAAATTAGAGGGGTCAAAATTGGTATTTAACATAATTATTAAAAAACACTGCGAAGAATCGAAACCATAAAGAAAACACAATCGCATCTTCGTCGGCTCGCTCTCTCCAAAGCCCAATCGGCATCTACGAAGCGTCTCTGTCCCCAAAACCCTAGATTTCACCTTCTGCTCTAATCTCTCTCTCCCACCCATCAACAGTTTCTTCTCTCATTCCGAGCCAGGCTCGTCCAGTGAACCCGTAAGTCCTCTACATCTCAAGCTCTCTCTTTTTTTCCGTCCAGATCTGTATCGGAATGCTTCGCGGGTTCGTTTTTGTGTTTTTAGCATCTGGGTTTTGATTTCACTGCATATTTTGGTGTAATAGAAGAATGTATGTTACTTGTGCTGCTAATCGTACAATTCTGCTTTAATTTGGACGATTTTGTGTTGAATTTGATGCATTGTGCATTGCTGTGGTGTTTTAGATGTGTTTTTGAGAAACCTTTTTTTGTTGTTTGGGGATTGAGGTCAGTTTTCAGCTTATGGGTTTTGACTTCACTGCATTTTTGTTGTAATAGAAGAATTTATCGTTACTTGTGCTGCTAATCGTGCAACTTTTGCTTTAGTTTGGATGATTCTGTGTTGAATTTGATGCATTGTGCATTGTTGTGGTGTGTTAGATGTGTTTTTGAGAAACCCTTTTTTGTTGTTTGGGGATTGATGTCAGTGTTCAGTTCATGGGTTTTGATTTCACTGCATTTTTTAGTGTAATAGAAGAATTTATCGCTATTTGTGCTGCTAATCGTGCAATTTTTGCTTTAATTTGGATGATTCTGTGTTGAATTGGATACATTGTGGTGTTTTAGATGTGTTTTTGAGAAACCCTTTTTGTTGTTTGGGGATTGAGGTCGATTTGTTGAATGATAATAGGTTTTGTTGAAATGGCTGAGAGTAATTCACCACCTGGGTCTCCTAAAGAGAACCCAGATCAGAATTCTGATGGAAAGCTAGTTGCCAGGGATGATGGTTCACTAGAAACGATCGTGAGGAGGTTCCAAGACTCGATCTCGATAGGGAAGCAGCACAAGTTCTGGGAGACGCAGCCCGTGGGGCAGTTTAAGGAAATCGGGGATTCAAGCTTGCCCGAGGGCCCGATCGAGGCGCCCACACCACTGTCTGAGGTTAAACAAGAGCCTTACAACCTCCCCAGTGCGTACGAGTGGACCACGTGTGATATTGATAGTGAGGAGACTTGCAACGAGGTTTACAATCTGTTGAAGAACAATTATGTCGAGGATGACGAGAATATGTTCAGGTTCAACTACTCAAAGGAGTTTTTGAGGTGGGCTTTGCGTCCCCCGGGTTATTACAGGAGCTGGCACATTGGTGTCCGCGCCAAGGCTTCGAAGAAGCTGGTAGCTTTTATCACCGGAGTGCCTGCTAGAATCAGGGTGCGTGATGAAGTTGTGAAAATGGCGGAGATCAATTTCTTGTGCGTTCACAAGAAGCTCAGGTCAAAGAGACTCGCGCCTGTCATGATTAAGGAGGTTACTCGGAGGGTTCACTTGGAGAATATATGGCAGGCAGCGTATACAGCTGGAGTGGTCCTTCCAACACCAATAACAACATGTCAGTATTGGCATAGGTCTCTGAACCCTAAGAAGCTTATCGATGTTGGGTTCTCGAGGCTTGGAGCGAGAATGACAATGAGTCGAACAATAAAGCTTTACAAGCTACCAGAGTCAACAATCACCCCCGGCTTCAGGAAAATGCAACTTCGTGATGTTCCTGCTGTTACCCGGTTGCTTCGAAGCTACATGAGCCAGTTTGTCGTTGCACCGGACTTTGATGAGGATGACGTGGAGCATTGGCTTCTCCCGACTTTGGATGTGGTCGATAGTTACTTGGTCGAGAGCCCAGAAACTCACAAGATCACCGATTTCTGCAGCTTCTACACTTTGCCTTCATCCATTCTTGGCAACCCGAATTACTCGATTCTGAAAGCTGCCTATTCATTCTACAATGTTGCCACGAAGACCCCTCTGCTTCAGTTGATGAACGATGCGCTCATCGTTGCGAAGCAAAAGGACTATGACGTTTTCAATGCGCTGGATGTTATGGAGAACGAGTCTTTCCTGAAAGAACTCAAGTTTGGGCCGGGTGATGGGCAACTTCATTATTATCTCTATAATTATCGTGTTCGCAATGCCTTGAAACCTTCGGAGCTTGGCCTTGTCCTGTTGTAGTTTGACTCGAGGCTTCTATCAGTTCTGTGATTTGGTTTCGATTCGACAGTGTTCATCTCCAGCAGCTTCTTGGTATGCAACCTCTGAAACTCATTGCACTGGCAGTTCCAAAATATTATTGATGATGCAAATCATTCTTGGCAGAGAATTGCTGTTGAGAGATGTTTGATGCTTTTACTTCATAAGTTATTTTTTTTATCTTGTTTTGGAACAGTCAGATGCTTGTTTTTCCATACATCTTTTTCTTTTGTTGAGTTTGTATTTGCATCGTACATTTCATCTTTTAATTTTGATTGGGACTCAATTTTGCAAATATAGTGTTGGACACTGTGTGCAGAGCAGAATGAAGATTGAAATGCTTGTGATTTAAATTTGTTTGATATAAATGAAGAAACTCCATGTAGCCTCACATTGACAATTAGGGCTGTTCATGGTTCTAAAACCGGACCGAACCGGCCTCTATGGTTCTCAAATTTGAAGAATTATAGCCGGAATCAAGGGTATTGGACAGGTCGGCTATAACCGATTGTGACCACAAATATGACCAAACCGGTTGACTTTTAATTTTCATTTTGGGCCCAATTAAACATGTAGAACTTACTTCCAATCTAATTATACAATTTTATTCTATGCAACACTAAATTATAAATGATAGTTTTATGTATGCATCCGAAAATTAAAATTATACAACTCAATCGAAATTTTAAGTTTGCAAACATTAAAAATAATAACAAAGACGAATATTATGCTTTATAAATAGCTTGTCTTTTTGGTTTAACCACGGTTATGATTTATAAGAATTGGAATCAAACGGTAATTGGATGGTTATCGTAAAATACAATTAAAATTGAATCATTGTCTACAGTTTGATTTTATAGATACGGTTAAACTTGGTTTGCGATTTGAAATCAATTTCAGATCCAAAATGAGCACCACAATGTTCTGGTGGTGATTTTGTTGATCATGCCTTTGTCAATGTGATGAATGAGTCTTTAGCACTGAAGCTGAACTTTAATGCTTTTATGGGTAAAACATTATTACTGTAGTTCAAACTCAACTTTCTCTCCTAAAGGCTAAACCAAGGATCCCCAAACACACACACGTAAGTTCAAAGTTACTTAGTTAAAAATGCTATTGGAAACCTCTGTTAGGTGATTTTGCCTCAAGAATTAGGGAAGATTTGTCACAATTTATTTTAGACATCCTTTCTGAAAAGTGAGCGTTAGCCTAATAATCTTGTATGCAAAAAATTACGCCGTTGCCGGGGATCGAACCCGGGTCACCTACGTGACAGGCAGGAATACTCACCACTATACTACAACGACTATATTATACCCATAATGAATGATACTAATCATTCTTGTTCGTATGCATAACAATTTGAACCCGTCGGATAAATGTGTTTTCAAGCCGATTTAGATCAAAAGTTTTTGCCATCCAACTATCCAAGTGAAGAACTAACATCCTTTTTATGTCTATTATTCATCTACATACAAGTCACCTACTTACAAAAACATATGACATACCACTTCACTCACCAAAGTGGCCCCTGCATCATTCATCAACAGCACAAACTGCTAATATACCATGAAACTCTCTTTTACTTGAAGAAATTGCTCATTTTTCAGAGCATTTCATCAACAATCTGGCACTCCAATCCCTCTCAGAGGTGCATATACATGTACCAAGGATAAATTCTTCAGTATCTCCAAAACCCAAAACCTGTAATGCACATGGATGAATATTAATACATGTATGTACTAATACAACATCTGGAGGCCTACTCTAATTACAGCTAGACAAAACCCGGCTATATGTATGTACAGATTCTCAACGTGAAAACCGTCAAGGGCCAGGCTTGTAAGTCACGCCACGAGGACAATCTCACTGCGCGAACCTGTCAGTGGAAGAACAGTTTCGATGTCAATAACAGAAGAAAAATGCAGGGCAAAAATAAAATAAAATAAAAAATAGGAGACTTTCACAATTTACATCTGTCAAAAATTTCAATCGCCAACTGCAATAGTGCTTCTGCATCTTCGGCCATCTTTGAAACCCTCTCCGCTTCCTTGACCGCCTCAGCAGCCACACAAGCTTTGTTTTCTGCTTCAGCAATCTTGTAAGCAGCAGCAATGGCTGCTTCTCTTTCTGCGTCACCAGAGCATTGATTAATAGTTGGAGTAGACGGAGCTTGCGCTGGTGAAATGTCTTTCTGTTTCGGTAGGGGTGTTCTGGTGTTGGACAAAGGCTCTTCCGTCTTTAACCTGTACAATCCATTTTGCACCTGTATTTTAATTGATTGTTAGATTAGTTGAGTTAGTACAGTAAAATTTTCTAAAAAAAACTCTAGACGCTAGTCGGGCGGATAAGGACTCCGGGGATTATATACATACACAATCAAAATATGAATTATAATATAGAAAGTAATAAAAATAAAAATATTTTGATATTTATTACATTCATATCCTTAAAAAATAATAAAAGTAGCTATTGGTATAAAAAAAATTGAATTTTTTTGTATTCTTTAATAAAAAAATTGTCTACGTTCGCCTAAACCCGCCTACTGACTTAAGCCGCGTGATTATATGAAATCGGGTCAGTGTTCTAAAAATTCCTGCCTAGGCATCGCCTGGACCGATAGCAAGGTTGTCTTTGTACTATGATGATATGGTAGTTTGATCACGAAAGACCATCTCATAACGATGTTTGTTGGTGAAAGTAAAAATTAAAAAAAAATCACCTTTTCTAGTTTGTCCTGTTGAGCCAGCTTTCTTAATCTTGAAGTTAAATACCTCCTAACATTTGTCGGAACTGGCCCTTCATGCTTTTGCTGCATAAATCAGAGATGAAAGATAAACAATTTTCCCCCCTCAGAGAATAGCATATACAAGGTGCAAAAGATCCAAAACTCTAAGACAATGAATGCTAAGATCATTTGAAACTAGTGAACACGACTTGACCCCACCATTTAAGAAGTATTTGGCTATTGGTTCAGATCATAACTGAACTAGACGAACTGAACAATTTACAGTAACACCGTAGTTGAGTCGGAAGTACATGTTCAAGAAAACCAGTTCATTTCAAACTGAAATGATTGCCAAAGAGAACCTCTTTCGTTTCCCATGTCGTTCTTAAAAAGAAGAATGTATACATAATCGACGAGAAGCAAGCAGAAAGTATGGGCACGTGATTTACATACTTCGAAATGGAATATGAAATTGTTTTGGAAGCAAGCTTTTCTGTTACCTATAGTTTCTAAGTACACGACACACAATTACCATAAAACATCAGTCCCTGAATTTGATCCTCAAAGTTCACCAATAAATGCCATCTAAATCAATGTACGGTACACACTTATGACCTACTATGCTGAATACACAGATTTCTTCATAAACCAATTAAGCGAATAGGGTTCTCTATTGCAGAGAAACAAAAATAATAAGATAGAGAATTCAATCTCACCTCAATGAAGCTAAGAATTGTAGAAGTATCCAGTTCTTTGGGATCTTTTGATGCTGAAAATGCTTCAAAAATCATTGCATTATACCTGGTACATACATATATAGACATAATAAATCAAATAACATAAGGAACAATGTTGACCAAAAGTAGTGGGTTTCTGTAATTACTGTGATAAAATTGGACAGTGCATTTAGTGCATAATGGGGAACAGTAGGTAATAGGCTATTACCTACTGTTCCCCGTTATTACTAATAGCCATAGATTGATTTTATCGTTACGCTATTTTCCTCATAACTTCAAAATCGTGAATTAATTATATTGACAACTTTCCACTTAATTTTCTTTTACCCACTTGCGAATAAGTTGGTGCATACTGATCACCACAAAGGAGACATCATAGATGCAGGAGGAAGGGATGCACCAACAGCCGTGTAAATTAAACAGAAAACTAGAAGACCACTACCGATTCAATAATATACCAAAACATTCAATAATAGAGATCGTAAATGCCAGCACCTTAAGCATTAACAATAGTTATCGCATCTCCATCTTTTTTATTTTCAGCATCTTTATCTCTATCTTTTATGTAGCAATTAATTACCGAAAATGTCAACAAAAGACTTTTGTTCGTGCTTGGCAGAATGGTTCAGACTTTACTTACTCATTGCTATCAATAGAAAGTACATAATGATTGATTTTAATTATCAAATGACCCTGTTCTTATCTACTTATAAATTCAAAAGGCAATGGAAAAACCTCTTCTTGAACAAAATTCTGTATGTCCCCTACATAGTCTTTAATAATTAAATGTAACGCCAATAAATGGGCTTTCCATACTCACCCATTTGGCAAATTCTGATTGACTGACCCGAACTGAATTAATGAATTTAATACAAATAGATTGGGGCACCATTATTTTTATGGCAATTTGTATGTACAAGGTTTGAACTCAATATTTTAGTTTATGTAAAAGCAAGCTGTTTACCACTTGGCCCAACTTACATATTGGTGCACCATTATAATCACACGTCTTTTGGAATGAATGACAGAAAAAAATTCATAGCAAAAGAAATAAGGAAAAGAATGTCAAACCATGGAGCAAGTTTCCCATCTGCCAAACTTCTTGAAGAAGAACCAGTTGTTACTAAATCTGCGGGTGCATCATGAGTAACAGTAATGGAAGGGGAAGGGGTAGAAGTCTGTGAGCTGGACAATGGAACAGCAGAAGAAGCTTCTGGGCTTGGTTTTGGTTTTGGTTTTGGTTTTGGTTTTGGCGTGTGTGGTTTGTCTCTAGGGCCGAGATTGTTACCAACGCTCAAATTTCGCCATTTATCCTGCAGTAGTACAGCAAGAACATAGTAAGAATATAGTCAATAAATATGCGACCAAAACTACCAAATAGTTTGAATTTTGGGAATCCAATCTGTCACGTGAAGTCCTCAAAGCTGAAAGGATAGGTAACTTCAGCTGAGGAAGGATCGTGACAATTACATCTTCATGAAAACCTTGAAAGAAGCGAAAGAAAACAGGATCACCAGGTTCAGGGTAGAGAAAAACCAATTGATAAATTCGAGTGAAGCTGTAATGCCAAACTCGAGATGTGAGGTTTTAGGATAGTGGGTACTAGACAGTAAGAAGTGAACCTTGAGGACATGACTCCTAGCACTGAGCTGAAACTTGCAACTATAGTATCGTTGATCCTTTCTCAAAACCAACCTTCTAAGATGAAAAATCAATAATGCACTCTTGACCGTTCAAGAGACGGTGCATGAAGTTGCTCCACACGGCCACCATCATTGTCGGTGAAATAATTCGAGAAAACAAATTCCCATTTCTGGCATTGCAGGTGGATTTTTTTTAAAAAGCTCCTTCACAATACCAAATCCCATTATTCGTTTGTCCAGAACAAATCAGCATCATTCACTTCCCCCATGTTGATGATGACAAACAAACCAATATATCTAGCTATGTCGAATTCAAAAACCAAAAAGAAAAATAACAGCATGACAATGACAAATCCTTGCATTCAGTTTCACCCACAACACATAAACATCAACTACACCAAATACCATGGGTGAAATGGCTGAGGCCTTGTAGTAAGCATCTAGTCGCTGGTTCCAACTGTTTAATTTATGGCTGATAAAAATACATCAACATCAACTAACTTCCTCCATGCCCATGACCAACACAACTCGTCACCAAGGTGCTAAAACTCGGAATTAAGGAGAACTCGACAAGACAAAAAATAAGGAGTTTCGAGAATTCAGGAAAAATCTGCAAAACTTGTTTTGTGTTAAATAAATATTAGATATCCACACATTCATATATAATTCACACAAAAGACAAAAATTATAATATGGTAGTCAAATGCTATACTTTCAAACAATTTTATAAGAAAAAAATATCACAAATTATAGAACAGTTTCGAAACATATCTAAAATATAAAATATAATTTCGATCAAGTAAGAGCTCAGGTAAATTGAACTACCAGTTTCGTTTAGTAACACTGCTTGTCACATCAAATTCAAAAAACCCAGAAACGAAAACCTAAAAAGAAACCAGAACCAGACCAGACCCATCTCATCATTAACTCAATTTCACAAAAAAACTCAAAGCATCCCCAAACCCAATCATCAGATCAAACAACACAGCACCCAAATCACAAAGCTTCAGCAACAGCAACGATCATCGACTCAGTCCAATCGCAAAAACGATAGATTAGAGGAAAGAGAGAAGCGACCTTGAGATCGATGTTGGTGCGAGTGGATAGGATTCGATTGAACTCGGGGTCTTTGTGGATGGTCATCCACTTTCCGGTGCCGTGCTTGGCGATTCCGGCGCGGAGAGCTTCTTCCTCCTCCGCCGTCCACTTCTGCTTCGGATTTCCCATCTCCGGCCACAGTCTCTCCGAGCTCCGGTCTCTTCTCTGTGCTTTCAATCACGGTGGTGAAAGCAATTTATATGGAGATCAGGGATCTCTGAAATAAATAGATAAAAGATTGGGGTCATTTTGTAAATTCTCGATAGTTTTGGAAATGAATTTCAAATTTACGAGGATTGAAACCGCGAAACTAGAGTAGTGTATGGACTTCGGAGTTCAGATTCAAATGAATATGATAAAGAATTTTAAATATTACTTTCACATATATTTTTATTTTAGATTAAATTTAAAACCTAAGTTTATAAAAACACTTATTTGTGGTCTGGTGTGGAAGGCTTTCGGGTTTCTGTGGTCTCCCGAGGGGTGTGACCCAGTGATCCAA
Source organism: Geranium brycei (assembly GCA_036897365.1). Classification (NCBI taxonomy): domain Eukaryota; kingdom Viridiplantae; phylum Streptophyta; class Magnoliopsida; order Geraniales; family Geraniaceae; genus Geranium; species Geranium brycei. The sequence goes on along the minus strand of JAYMTP010003852.1, from coordinate 740 downwards.
GACTCGCGAGTATCCAGCCCCGCAACATCTGTGTGAGGAACTCCGGGAGAAGCGCTCCTTTTGGTTATGATCCGGTTACTTGGATTTGGGTTGTGTCCCGGAAGAGGACCAAACTGAGAGGGGTCCCCTACCCAGTGGCTTGTTTGTTGGCGGTTCACGTTGATTGTCGTAGTCTTTGTGGTGGTTTGTATCGAGAGTTATTGGCTTGTGGTGATATGCGAATGCCAACACTTATGGAGTCGTTGATCTGATGTAGAGTTTATGTTTCTTAAGTTCGAGCGGCGAGTTTTCCTTATCTTCTTACTATTCTGTTTAGTTTGTATATAGGTTAGGATACATGATGACTATATGTTTTTGTCATTTTTGCTCTTTGAGCTTTGGGTTGGAGGATAATATGAATTATGTTCCATTTTACTATATATGTTGTACTTGTTACAGTCAATTATTAATAATGTTGTTATTCTCTCTTTCAAAAAAATTAAAAATTAAAAACACTTATCTAAATTTAATAAAAAAAAATACATATATTACCTCAGTTTTTAACAAATCGTTCAACAACTTCAATCGCTAAATATTCAGATTTGAACTTATAGTCAACCTCGACTATGCTTCACATTTGTCTTTTGGGAAAATTCCACTTAACTCCACCTAGGTTTCCAGAAATCTCACTTACCTCCCCCGAAAAAAAGATGCCAACTCACAGCCCACATAGGTTTGTCAAAGTACCACTTAGCCCAACT
>JAYMTP010003851.1:0-16108 GCA_036897365.1 Geranium brycei | reverse complement strand
GTGCGTGGCCGGGATGGCCCCGCAGGCGTACACCGCCTCGAAGCACGCGGTCGTGGGGCTCACGCGCAACGCGGCGGTGGAGCTGGGCCGGTTCGGAATCAGGGTGAACTGCGTGTCGCCGTACGGCGTCGCCACGCCGATCGGGACCGAGACCCTCGGGCTCCACGTGGAGGCCATGGAGGACTTGATGAGGTCGAGAGGGAATTTGAAGGGGGTCACGCTCAAGGCACGTGACATTGCCAATGCCGCATTGTTTTTGGCTAGTGACGAGGCTCGGTATATTAGTGGAGTTAATTTACCGGTCGATGGTGGTGCTAGTATTTATAATTCTGCATTTCAAATGTTTTCTGAATGATTTTCAACTCGAATTTGTATTGATCCTATAAATAATGTATTTGTGTTAATTATTTAGACTCGAGTTCAACACTTTCTGAGGACTCCAACTCAAAACAAGAGAAAGTTGAAGTAATGTTAGATAATATTATGTTAGGCCTATTTAAGTCAGCATATAAGAATTTAGATTCGTGTAGAATATCCTATATTTTCTATAAATAAAATACTAGGTTATAGAACCGTGCGATGCGCACGGACCAGAATCGTTCTCATCTATCTTTTGAGCAACCAAACCAATCAAATATAAAACAAAAAAATAAAATTAACGTTCATAAAAAAAAATTAAGCAAAGATCAAGAAATAGAAAACTGGAGATGGAAAATATCACCTGAACCTTGGTCAAAGATCGTGACATAAATAATGTCGTGTAGATGAATCTCCATCATTTTTCCCCCGAAAATCAACATGAAGAATTAGATAGTATAGTCAAATGCATCAAAAAATTCATCGAAATCTAATGACTTGGGAAGATAAAAATAAAGATCATTTTATTTGGTTAATAAATTATCTCTTAAATAGACGTATGTGATTAACATGTATTGAAATTAGTTTTAAAAAATAATTGTAATCCAACAAAATTCTAATTAACATTAAATTTATTTTTTATTATCATTGGATATTCAAATTAATTTAGCAAAAGAATCGGTATCTAACAAAATCGTAACCTATGATTAATTTGTTTATTATTCAAATTAGTTTAGGAAAAGAATTGTAATGCAACAAAATCCTAATGTATATTAAAAAATTTGTTATTATAATATTCAAATTAGTTTTGGAAAAGAATTGTAATACAACAAAATCCTAATTTATATTAATTTTTTTTTGTTATTATAATATTTAAATTAGTTTAGGAAAAGAATTGTAAGACAACAAAATTCTAATCTATATTAAATTTCTTTGTTATTATTTTAATTTATCAATCAAATTTTAATTTACTTAAAAAAGAATTGATGAATTATTTAAATCATAAATTCTAGAAAATAAAACAATACTCATTCTCGTGAGAGGGGACACCAAATGGTAAACATAGAATTTTCCTTTTATATACATATAGATTTTGTATAGTTGTATTTTATATGTACGTAAATTTTCAATAATATCAGTCTATTATTTCTGTCAAAATATGCTAGGCCTATTAGGATATAGGTTGGTGTATTACGATTTTTTATATTCTCTGTAAATAAAGTATCTTGTTTTATCAATACGCAATCAATTTGAAAATATATTTTATTATTTATGTTATGGTATCAGAGGTTTAACGATCATTGGTTTAATCTGTTTAGTTCTAACAGCTCGTTAGCTTATGTTCTTAACGAGTGGGATCATGGGAAATCTCCATCCGTATGAGGTGGAGGTCGTGGCTCTGCATGATGCTAAACGGGTCGAGTGCTAGGACATGTGTTTTTCTTTTTAATCTTTTTTGTCGCTCTTGTAATTCTATGGCTCATGAATCAGCCAGATATGCTTTAGCTAACAGTAGCTGAGATCATGGTACGAGATCTGTCACATCATCTGTTTCTTCGGCCGCCCAGCCTAATGCCGAGTTAGTTCTTAATAATATTTTGTGCTTTCCCTAAAAAAACTCTTAGTTATTTTACTTGACTTTTCAAGTAAATATAGGATACACTTTGATGGGCAGAGTCGCAGAGACTTAATTTAAACATTTATTTCCGTATTGGAATTAAATTTTCAATGGATTGTTGATCAATTTGTTGAAATATAGACCATATATATTTGCTCGATCTCAATTAATGGTTTGATGTTGAGTACACGTTTTTTACTATTTAACTGAGTCCAGTCTAATCTTAGAACAATGTCCACAGCTACTTCATACCAAGATGATTTAATGAGATTTAAGAGGAGAGATCTCTGCAATTGAATTTCAATGACTTTAAATATAACCTAGTCCACCCCAAGAATATATAATATTTTCTTTAGAAAATAGTGTTGAACTTTATGAAATAAAATAATATACTTAGAATAGGTAATTTAGCATCACACATGAAAGTTAATAGAGGCGTGATCTGTTGTGAATCTAACCACGTCGTGCGAACCATATGAACTAGCTGAGTGTTGATACATGCGCGTGTGTTTTCATTGTTTCCATTATTATGACATGTATTTCCATAACCCGTTATATCCGGGGACCTCTTGTTACACCCGGAGACCCCTCGTTACACCATTCCCCCGACAGGGTTCATTGATTTCCTATAGAAAAATACTCGCCCCCCTCGTTACACCCGGAGACCCTTGTTACACCATTCCCCCTTTAGGGATCAGTGATTTCCTATAGAAAAATACACGTCCCACTCGTTACACCCAAGGACCTCTCGTTACAACATTCCCCCTATGTTATGGAAATACATGTTATAATAATGGAAACACCGACTGACTATTTTATGTAAATACATAACATAATAATAGACACACGTGTGAGCAGCTGGTTCTCATGGTTCACATGCAGCTTTTGGTTCTCAGTGGAATACATCCCAAAGTTAATATATATTAAAACAGATAAATACTTCAGTGAGAACCACAAGAGGCATGAGAACCACGAGAACTAGTTAGAGGTGTTGCATGGTAATGCAGGCGCGGGCCTCTCAAGTGTTTTCGTTATTATGTCATGAACCCTGTTGGGGAGAATATGTAATGTGGTCTCGGCAATGATGGGTTTATAACTTATTAACCCAAGATTTCACCAAAGTGAGAAAAAAGAAAATTTTAGTATCACAAAAAACTAATTGTATGTTTTTTGTTTTTTTTATCAGCAACTAATTGTATGTCTTTTATCTTTTCTTTGTCTCGTCCTTTTCTTTTCTTTTTGTTGATATATATAACTTTTATTTTTTCCTGGAAAAGTTTAATTGATTTCATCAACAAAATCTCTCTTTTCGCTCAAAAAAACCTAATTTCATCAAATACAATTATACAAATGTATAGTCAAGCTTAATTAAACAATTTCACTCGAAATCTTTGTCACCACACTACAATTGTTCCTTGAGCTCCTAATTAACGGCTTTTAACAAGATCGACGTCAAGATAAGACAATGCCACCGCCGCGTGCAGGGCCGCTCCTATGGGAAGAACATCCTCGTCAAGAACAAAACTAGGAGAGTGCAGAGGTCTGTCCGATTTCAGCGTCTCGTTCTTGATCCCGACCCAGAAGAACGCTGCTGGCATCTTCTGGGTGTAGAAGCTGAAGTCCTCTGCTGCCATTGTCATCGGGAGGAGCTTCACGTTGGCTTCGCTCAGAAGGCTCTCTCCGATCGCCTTCCCGTGCTCGTACATAGATTCGTCGTTCACGGTTGCGGGATAGGGTTTGAGTTTTTTCTGCATGAAGTCAACTGTTGCGGTGCATTTATGCACAATTGCTTGCATTTCAATCACCTGTTGATGGTAGTGAATAGTTGTAACTTTCACTGCTAGTTCAAATGGTATAATCGAGTGTTGGATATATCTTGAATCGATTATGAATTTACTGGGATCGGTCAGTACGGTGGTCTTATCTGGTTTGTGGGTTTGGAGGGCGAAGAGACCTCTGGTCTAACGAAAATGTTATAAAAACCTCCGACTTCTCCGAATAATCCCCAATTAATCCTCTATTTATCATCTATTTATCATCTATTTATCTTCTATAATTCCTGATTAATACTTTAATTTCCAGTTAGTCCCTAAAAGGCTCTCTTCGGCCGATTAGTGCCTAGCGATTTTTACAACACTGTCTAACGGTATGCTATGTTCGGGATTTGGTGTCCTAGTGTCCCAACCCAACCTTGAGCTTCCTATCAGATTATCTCTTTCCAATTATGGTTTGTGTACAATAGTATAATATAGATACTACACGACTGTAAAATATTCTTACACTTGGTGATTGCATACTGTTTTTCTCAATAAAATCACTCTCCTCTGCATGTAGGCGTAGTCAACACATTATCGTTGAATCACGTAATTTTTAATGTTCCTGTTTACCGTTTGTACTTTTGATTGCTTGTTTGTTTCCGCATAAATATTTCTCGTTATAACAACGAGAAGTATCAAACTGCAGAATAACCAAACAATCAAAAGTAAAGCGACCCAAGAACATCGTATTTACGTGATTCACCGATAATGTGTAGACCGCGTCTAGATGCAAAGGAAATGAATTCTTACTGAAAGAGAACGACTACGATCACCAAGTAGTTCGGCTAGTTTACATAGTGCAATATATATACTACTACAACCAGATCCTGTCAAGGACATTGTACTAACTAATCTCGGTGAGTTCAAAATCGATTCAAGACATATCTAACACCTTATCGACACCAAACTAAAATGTGTACCTCTTTGACCCTTTGCTTAGCCTCCAACAAACCCTCGGTAGTCATGCTCCGGATGGTGCCTCCAAATCTCACCGTCTCCGGAATGACATTTCCCGCCACGCCTCCTTCGATGAAACCAACCGTGACAACCTAAAAAAATCAACAAAAACGAAGACAAGACTTAAAATTGGCATGCATTTCTCAGTCATCGAGTTTAGGTGTGTTCATTCTGGATCAGAACAGTATCTTAAAAATCAAGAATCGTGAATAATGGTTCGGTTATAGTTCTAATAATATTCAATCATGGTTTGTACTTAATTCATACGAATCAAGCGGTTCAACCAAAAAGAACTTAAAAAGGTTATTTAAAACATAAAGTTTGTTTTTTGTTACGATTTTTAATATTTGTAAACTTAAAGTTTCTATTAGGTCGTATAATTTTCGATTTAGTTTACAATTTACTATTCCATTGAATAAAATAACGTAATTAGTCCAAAAATAGTTTTCTTATTGACCTAATTTAGCAACAAATCGGGTTGGTCCGGTTCCAGAACCATATACAGCCCTAATTGAATTCATGTGCATAGGTGCGAGAGAATTACCTTGGCGTCGAGAGGATCGGTCTCTCGTGAAACAATTTGTTGCAGGCCAACAACTGCCATGGCTGCAACGAGAACCGGATCTCTACTTTCATGGGGCATTGCCCCGTGCCCGCCTTTCCCGTGGATGGTTGCAACAAACCGGCAAGAACCAGCAAGCACTGTCCCGGGTTTCGATCCAATTTGACCGGTAGGGAGCCCTGGCTCGACGTGCATTCCAAAAATGCCCCCCAAGCCATCGAGAGCGCCTTCTTGTAACATATGGTAAGCTCCGGCGCTACCCTCTTCCCCGGGTTGAAACACTAGCTTTACAGTGCCCTAAAACCGATCAAAACTTTAAAGATCAACCAGTTTCAATTACTTTATGAATTGAAATTTGAAAACCCAATTACCTTCAATTGGTCTTTCTTGAGTTGGAGTAACTTGGCAGCTCCGAGGAGCATCGTGACATGAGCGTCATGGCCACAAGCGTGCATTTTTCCGTTGTTCTTGCTCTTGTGCTTCCACTCGACCAGTTCCTAAATTTTAAATCAAATTTGAAATCATCAACCACTCGAATTAAAATTCTAAGAAAATTAAAATTCACCAATTTTGCAACAAAAAAACAATAGTGAGTTCACAATTAATTTCTACTATAAGAAAAGAATATTTATATATTTACCTCTTGTATAAATTTACATGCAGTATTTACTCCATATATGAAACTTCCATTCCACAAAATTTGCAAATATCCTCGATTAGTGTACTATTGAATCTAAATTTGCACTCAATCCCAATTCAATTTTCACTTAACACAATTACAATACAATTCATATATGAAAATCCACAGAAATGTGTCAATTTGGGCATGAAATTAACAATGGAAGATAAAATTGAATTTTATCGAGTGAAAAAATATATATACACAAACCTGAATCGGAAGAGCGTCCATGTCGGCTCGGAGACCGAACCAGGGCTTCGAACCGGACCCGATCGAGCCGACCACGCCGGTCTTGGCGACGGGCCAATCGTACTCGATCCCGAGCGAGTCGAGCTCGGACCGGACGAGCCGGCTCGTCTCGTACTCCTCGAACGAGAGCTCCGGGTTCTCGTGGATTCGCCTCCGGAGCTTCCTCAGCCAATCGAAGAACTCGGGCTCTCTCGCCGAGTCAAGCAGGTCCCGAGTCAGCGAACTCAGCTCCTCCGATCTCGGAGCTGTCCCGAGGGCACGTGTCGGAGGATTCGAGACCAACAACGTTAACAGGAGCGTTAGGGTGTAGAGGAGCTCCATGAGATTGGGAAGAGCTCTTCTGTGCTCCAACGGCCACATCGGTTTCTTCCATGTGATTTTTGTTCTCGGGTATCTAGAGTTTTGGGCCCAGTTGTTGATTCAAGGCCCAATGACAATACTGGGCTTCTGTTTTGAATGGGCCCAATACAATTGCTTATCCGTACTCCTCCAATTCCCTGTTGACGGTTCTTCTGTTCAGTTTCTTTTTTCTTTTTTTTTGAAGTTTTCTGGCTATCTTTACAAAGCCCAAAGGCCAATCCACCCAAGCCCAACAAATAAATTCCACCCAAACTCAATCTCCATGTGAAAGCAAATTGGCTCGAACCATTGATCTCTGGCCAGGTAGAGCCTCCTTGGACCACTGTTTCGAGTACGCTTTGACTCTTCTGTTCAGTTTCTAGTTCTACTCGCTTGGAACAGATTTTTTTTGTTAATCTAGCCTCGTTTTATGGGTAAAACTTTAAATTTGTAGTTATATAAAACACCGCTGAAAAAATGACGTTAAGCATAAACTCAAATGTGATGATTTCTTTCATAAACTCAAATTTCAAGAAAGTCGTTTGATGATTTCTTTCACTCGACCGATATCGAGACAAATCCCAAGTCCAAGAATCGAAAATCTTTAAAAAAGAGAATAAAGAATCAACGAAATCTTGGTCGAAATTTTGGATTGAGACATAATAGTCTAAAGTCTCACTCACACGCCGGTCTCACCATCATCAAATTTTTATCGCGTGCAAATGATTCAAGTTTAAATCTTTATTATTATGCCTTTGGCATTCTCAATTTCTTAAGACTCGATTTTTCAATATTTGCACTCTAAATTTTTTAGCCTTTATCTCAATTTGAATATAATTGATCGCTCATCCATACAACTTTTGTTAAGAAAGAAAAAGAAAAACTTAAATTTGACTTGATCTCAATTATAAACATTTAAACTGAATATTTAAAGAGTCGAGTTCGAGTTATTTGTTAAGCTCTTTGCTTCTTTAGAGACATGAATAATATATTTATAAAATTGAGCTTTGAATATCAAATTAGAAATGGGATCAAATATCAAATACCATTTATGATTTAAAAAGTTTTTTGGTGACTAACAAAATATGCTCAAGTTTTTAAAATAATTTCTTGTGCGAACACAAAGATTCTCGAAAGCAAGTATAGTGTGAAGCCATTTGTTCCTCGTCCTCTCTCAACCTGATCTTTAGTAACAATAAAGCATCTTTATTATTTTATTGTCGGGGCATAAATTAAATTAAATTATATAATCATACTTAATTATCACGTTAAACAGTTATATATATAAAGCCGAACAGATTCAAAAAGCAGCTACAGTATGACGCTATTCTCGAGCTTCTTGTCTTTGTTGGAGAACAAACTTGTGTATTATTAATTAATCATTGAATTATATTGTTTTCTGTATGTGACCTAACAAAATGTGAAAGTATTTAAATGAATATAATTAACATATGTAACAGAAGCATTTTAATACATGAATTTTATTTTAGACTAAATTTGGTGTTGTTTTTCTTCAACATAGCATATTCGAGTTCAAACCTTGATATTCAATTTTGTCGATAAAAAAACATAAATCTCGTCAGCTTGATATTATGCGACTGTTATTAAAATAATAAATTTACAGTAGGATGTTTTTACTTCATTAACAACAAAAACATGTTATAAATTTGTTTTTCTATGTGAAAAATATATGTATTTTCAAAATATGATAAAATTACCTACAAAATTAACATTTTTATAAAATTGAATTTATTTTTCTTAACTTGAAAAATAAGAAAGTGCAAAGAATTGTTTTGCTTGATTTATTTGATCACAAGAGGTACATATTTATACACTTAACCAAAGTAGATGAAAGACCAATGGACATGAATGGGAGATGGAAGGAGAAAGGCCAAAGGACTTCAATACTCCCCTCAAATTGAAGCATGAATATTAATGGTGCCCAACTTGTCGAGGAGATCATGAAAACGGTCACGACCGAGTCCCTTCGTGAATATGTTTACGAGTTGGTACTTGCTGGAGATCGACTGAGGAAGAAGTACTGAGGCCTGAAGTTGTTCGCGGACAAAATGACAATCAATCTCTATGTGCTTTGTTCATTCATGAAACAAAGAATTTGAGGCAATGTGGATGGTTGCTCGGTTATCACAAAATAATGTCACTGGCTTGAGCTGAGGTGCTTGAAAGTCTGAAAGGAGCTGTCGAAGCCATATGATTTCTCGACTCGTAGTTGTCATAACTCGATACTCTGCCTCGACTGAAGAACATGAAACAACAGTTTGCTTCTTAGACCTCCACGAAATTGGAGAGGATCCGAGAAAAATGATGTATCCAGTGGTGGACTTACGCGTGTCTGGACAACCTACCCAATCAGCATCACAATAGGCTTGCAGAGATCGAGAGCTTTGAGAAGATAGTAGTATTCATTGGCCAGGGTTCCGCTTGATATAGCGAAGGACATGAAGTGCAACATCGAGGTGCGGTTGACGCGGAGCATGCATAAATTGGCTCAAGATGTGGACGGCGTATCTTATATCTGCACGGGTGATAGTTAAGTACAATAATCTCCCAATGAGACGACGATATTGCCCACTATCTTGGCATAGTTCTCCATCACCAGACGAGAGTCTATGTTGTTGCGGAAGGGGAAACGCAGCCAGCTTGCATCCGGTGAGACCACTGTCACTCAAGATATTGAGTGCATACTTTCTTTGTGTGAGTACGATACCCAAGTTGGATCGGGTGACTTCCAAGCCAAGAAAGTATTTAACCTTCCCCAAGTCTTTTATCTTGAATTGTTTATCCAAGTGCTCTTTGAGTTGGTGAATACGAGCGGAATCTGTTCTGGTGATGATAATATCGTCAACGTATATCAAAAGCCCAACGAATGAGTTTGGTGTGACGTGAGTGAACAATGAATGGTCCGCTGTGGATGGCTTGTATCCTAGAGTCATGATGGACTCAGTAAAATTGTGATACCAATTTCGAGAAGCTTGTTTTAGGCCATAAAGAGACTTGTGCAAACGACAGACACGATTCTCCCCCTGTTTTGAAAATCCTTGTGGGATCTTCATATAAATCTCTTCACGAAGATCCCCATGTAGGAAGGCGTTGTTGACATCTAGTTGGTACAGTGGCTAATTACGAGCTGCCGCAACAACTAATAGGCAGCGAACAGTAACCATTTTGGCCACATGTGCAAAAGTATCTGTAAAGTCGACACCCTCCACCTGTGTGTATCCCTTTGCCACCAAGCGTGTCTTATATCTCTCAGTGCTCCCATCAGGGCGGTATTTGATTTTGTACACCCATTTGGAATCAATTGCTCCTTTTCGTGGAGGTAGGGTTTCCAAGCTCCAAGTTTTATTTGCCTTAAGTGCTTTAATTTCTTGTGTCATTGCATTCCTCCAGTTATCATGTTTGACTGCCTCCTGGAAGGTGTGTGGCTCATCTATGGAGGAGATGACCACTAAAAAGGCAGAGTGAGTTTTGGAAATTTTATTATAGGAGATAGAGTGTGCAAGAGGATATACCGTCGAGTTAACCGAAGGAGGTGTAGAAGCAGAAGTGGGCGGAAGAACAGAATGCGGCAGAGTGTAGTCGTAGTTGTTTAGGCGTTTGGAGATACTACGAATGCGTTTTGCTGGGAGAGCGGGTTCCTCTGGTTCTTGATCAATGGTATCGAGCACAAGCGAATGGCCTGGAGGGTGTTATACATGATCGACATGGTTTGGCGTATGGTGTATCTCTTCGGCATCTCTATCCATGCATTTATCCCTGGGAAATATGTTTTCCCAAAATTGCACGTAACTTGATACAGTAGTTTTCCGGGTTTCAAGGTCATAGACCCGCCACTCCTTTTGTCCTCTTAGGTATCCCAGGAATACTCCAGGCTTAGATCTTGGCGAGAATTTGTTATTTGTTTGTTGGTGAATGTAACACAAACAACCAAAACTGCAGAGATGATCATATGCGGGTTTCTTTCCATATAACATCTCAAAAGGTGTCTTGTTCCCAATAATCGTGAGCAGCATTCTATTGATTAAGTATGTCGCATTGAGAATGCATTCGCCCCAAAATAGGATTGGGAGATTTGCCTGGAACCGGAGAGCACGTGCAACATCGAGGATATGTCGGTGTTTCCTCTCGACCACGCCATTTTGTTGTGGAGTTCCCACACAACTAGTTTGAAACTCCATTCCTGAATTATCGTAATAATCTTGCAGTTTGTGATGTTGAAACTCACGTCCTCCATCTGTACGCAAACACTTATCATGTGTTTCGAATTGTCCCTTGACCCAATTGAAAAAGTGAAAAAGGTGGGTCTTGACCACAGATTTATGCTTCATCACATAAACCGACGTTGCCCTGCTGTAATCATCAACTATCGATAGAAAATAATGACAGCTAGAGAGTGAGGGGGTGTGATACGATCCCCAAATGTCACAATGTATTATTTTAAAAGCACGAGAGGTTTTATTCGTTCGTGTCGGAAAAGCCGAACGAGTCTGCTTTGCTCTACAACATGCATCACAGACACCCAATTCAAGTTTATTATAATTTAACGGTAAATTAGGAATAAACGACAGACGAGTAGCCGGAATATGCCCCAAGCGACGATGCCATATCTGTGTCTCATCACGCGCGCGAGCCAATTATGTCTTCCCTGCCACCGTTGGTTCCCATTGGTATAGCCCATTCTGCATTCTACCCGCTCCAATCAGCTTCCTCAAGAGCAAGTCCTGTATGACACAAAATCCCGAATAAAAAATTAATACACAGTTGAGATCACATGTAATCTTACTAACTGACATCAGGTTGAAACAGAATTGTGGAACTGCAAGAACTTGTTCAAGGCTCAATTTTGAATCAAGTGTCACTCGACTTACCATTTGGCATTTCGACAGGAGGTAAGTGAGTGTGAGACTCAATATTATTTAATAAATTTTTATTTCGAGCAATGTGATGGGTGTCTCCCGAATCAATTATCCAAGTGGATAAATTTTTACCGGAGAAATCTGAAGCGGCGGTGTTGGCAAAGCTAGAGCATCCCTCCAAAAGGTCCATGAGATGAGCTCTTTGGGCCATGCTAAGTCGGTCTGTAAAGCTTTTAAGATCCAGATCAACATCTAATTTGTAGTTGGACTGTTGTGATGAGCCATAAACATGGGCTGGATTATAATGTTGGGCTGGTAAAAGTGATGACTTGTGACCCATTAATGGGCTTCCTCCCTCTTTATTCATCTTCTCAGACGCATAACACCATGGATTTGCTTTCGCGATGTTACTCGTGTCACTCCCGTGTGGCCAGTCAGCATCAAGAGACCCGCCGGCGCTGACGAGCCGTCGGAGCCACCACCGCCACCTGTTGTCGACCTTGTTGTAGTAGGGCTATGCTCTGTCGGAGGGTGTACACACGTGGTGTGACACCCTGAGTAAAACGTTGTTCCAACTCCAGCCAAATTTATCGAGCAGAGGGTGAATAAATTGCACCGGCTTGCAATTCTCTTGCGAGTGAGTTAATTAACCAGGATTTGACCAAGGCATCGTTTTGAAGCCACGGTTGGAAATCCTTTGATTTTTCGTTGGGTTGTGACAGTGTGCCATCAATGAACCGAAATTTATTTTTGAATAAAAGTGTCACGTATATTGATTTCCGCCATGTGATGTAGTTATCACCGGAATTGCTGAGAGGTTGAGATACAGTGATCATACCAGGATTGTCTGATGGTTGTAGATAGTAAGGAGAATCGGGGTTGCTAATGGCGCGAGTAGGCATCCCCGTTCCCGTGTTGCTTTGTTCCACAGTTCCAACCATCAGATAGCTCCGATATGTAAAATTGGGCTGTACATATTGGGCCAGGCTCCACAACTAAAAGCTCAAGCTTTTAGTTGAGTTTGACCATTTTCCTTTATATACAACCATTTGATCTCATATTCTTTTAATGTGGAACTTTATATTCTCAACAATCCCCCTCACGTGTATTCTACACGTGGGTCTTTATCAACTTACTCCCCCACATGTGGGCCATAGTAGAACGTGTCTTTTTACACGGAGCTTATTTCCCCCTTGCGTGGACCACAATATCGAGCTTACAGGAGAGCGGAGTCACAGGGAGGTGAGGCCCACCAACACAGGCTCAAATTGGCCCGCTCGGATACCATGTAAAATTGAGCTGTACATATCGGGTCGGGCTCCACAACTAACAGCTCAAACTTTTAGTTGAGTTTGACCATTTTACTTTATATACAACCATTTGATCTCATATTCTCAACATAACTAAAAATTAATTTTTAACATTTGATTACAAAATTTGTAATTTAGAGATAAAAATTTTAAAAAATTATTAGTTTAAAAAGTAAAACATAATTTTTTCTAAGGATGTGAATAAAAATGTTCATCAAAATAAGACAATGCCACGGCAGCATGAAGAGCCGCTCCTATGCGAAGAACATCCTCGTCCAGAACAAAAAGTGACGTATGCACCTCATTGTCTGACCTCATCGTCTCATTCCTTATCCCGATCGAGAAATACGCAGATTTCATTTTCCGCGAGTAGAACCCAAAATCGTCTGCGGCCATGCACATCCGAACCAGCTGCACGTTCTCATCTCCCAATAAGGCCCCACCCACCCTCTTCGCGTGGCCGTACATCGCCTCATCATTGACCGTCGGTGGGTAAGACCGTTCCCCAAATTCCACCGTAGCGCTGCACCTGTACACAGCTGATTGCGTCTCCACTATTTCTCTGATCCTCTGCCGAGTCTCCACCATACCCTCCCAAGTCATGGTCCGGAATGTGCCTCCGAATCTGATTTCCTCCGGAACCGGTTCGTTTCCGGTCGGACCGGAATCGACGAACCCGACCGTGACGACCTTGGATTGGACCGGGTCGGTCTCGCGCGAGACGATTTGTTGGAGGGAGAGTATGGCCATGGATGCGGCGAGGACAGGGTCTCGGGTTGGTTCGCGACCGGATTTGCATTGGATGAGGGATACGAACCGGGTTGAACCGGCTAGTAGTGGACCGGGTCTGGAGCCAATTGTGCCGGTTCGGAGATCGGGATCGACGTGCAAGCCGAAAATGGCTTGCAAGCCGTCGAGAGCGTTCTCTTGTAGCATGTGGTGAGCCCCGGCGTGACCCTCTTCTCCGGGTTGGAATATTAGCTTAATGGTTCCCTGTAAAAAAAAGTTCCAAAAAAAATTGTAAAGTAAATTAATTTAATTAGTTGAACGAATCTTGAATATGTGATCTTTAACTAGGGTTGTTTACAGTTCGGTTTTGAGTTGGTTTGGTTTTATTTAAAACTGAACTGATCAATTCAATTTTAAGAAAAGTTGGTTTATTTCGGTTTTGAATGTATTGATTTTCAATTCGGTTTGATCTATTATGAACCGAATTTCATGACATTTTCATATTTTAGACCATTTTCGATTTTTGATTAGATTTTTTTAAAATCAATTTTCATGAAATTTTCACATTTTGAACTGATTTTAACTTGGTTTTTGTTTGTCCAATAATTCAAGCCCAACTAATAAAAATAAATAGCTTAAAATAAGTCACACTTCCAAATCAATTGTTTTCAATTCAGTTTTACACATGTAGCCTATTTTAGGTCATTAACCTTTATCATTTGAGCCCAAAAATAATGTATGAAAATGAAATATGCCAAAAAAACTTAAAAGGGAAAATTGATACAAAATAAAACAGATCAAACCAAACCGAAATTGAAAACCTATATATTGATTTTGATTTTAGTTTTCTCAAATATAAACCGGCTCAAAACCAACCCATAAACACCATCGTGACTTGTTATGTTACCATGATAAAATTGAAAAGAAATAGCAAAATAATATTAAAATAGCAGTATTTTGATGCTAACTGAAATTTGAATTACTTAAAACAGTTAATTTTTATCGATAATTTTATGCATCAATATTTTTTACTAGCCCAAATTAAAATTCAAATTACCTTTAATCGGTCCCTGTTTAGCTGAAGTAACTTAGCAGCTCCAAGCAGCATGGTGACGTGAGCATCATGCCCACAAGCATGCATTTTCCCATCATTCTTGCTCTTATGCTCCCACTCCACCATTTCCTAATTAATAATATTAATTAGGATTAAATTCAATTTAGTTACACTCGAAATTGAATTTAAGTGTAAGCAAATGTATTTTGAATTGTAGAATGAATGTAATTGTTTGTATATATAGACTAAATGAAATTATATTTGTCGAATTATCTTCATTAATAGGTAATAATACTATATAAAAATCAGTAGAATCAAACTAATCCTAATAAATCAAAACAGACATTTTTATATTTGTAGGAATCGAGTCTGGTTTTATATATTAAAAACCAGACACTCCGGTTGGTTCCAAATCAGGGGTGGACACGGTTTTTAGGGCCGACTCAAACATAGTTGAGGCTTAAAACAAAATCTACATTAGGGCCTCTATTTTACACTCAAGTTTATTTTGAGGTCTTTTATAAAAATTGTGCCTAAATTATTAATGAAGAAATAAAACTGAACTGCGGTGATGCGATGGTTTTGAGTTATAAGAACTGAAATTGAATGATTTTCTCAAATTTAAAACCAAAATTGAATCATTAACCATTGTTTCGATTTTTCATTCCAGACAAGTTTGATTTCTGGTTTAGGATCGATTCCGGATCTAAAGTGTCCGCCCCTAAATTCATGCTCACTACTAAATTCACAAACAGTTAACTAAATTTATCTACAAAGGAGTGTCCAAACCTGGATCGGAAGTGCATCCATGTCGGCTCTGAGCCCGAACCAAGGCCTCGAACCGGACCCGACCGAAACCACCACCCCGGTCTTGGCCACGGGCCAATCGTACTCGATCCCGAGCAAATCAAGCTCGGACCGGACCAGTCGGCTCGTCTCGTACTCCTCGAAACCCAGTTCCGGGTTCTCGTGGATCCGCCTCCGGACCCGGCTCAGCCAACCCACGAACTCGGGCTCGCTCGCCGAGTCCAACAGGTCCCGGGTCACCGAACTCAGCTCCTCCGATCCAGAACGAGTCTCGAGACCTCGTGTCCGCGAAAATATTAACGTTAAAAACAACATTATCCTATAAAGCCACTCCATCAGATAATAAATAATTCAAAACTTTAATATGCTTGTGTTATCAAAGAGAGACAAGAGCAAATTTTGGTAAAATTGATTTATTTTAAAAATAAAATGTATTGATGTGTGTCAATTAAATATCCCAACTCGTGGCCCCGGGAGATATAAATAATAATTTCTTCGCGTGGATCGATGGAGGTGAGAGATAATGATTTTACATTATTTTGATGACATAAATTTAAAATTTTATATTGAAAAGGAAGTTTGAATCAAGAGTATAGTTTTTAATTTTTTTATCATTTCTAATTATGTACATTCATTAAATTAAGATTGAATATGAATTTGACTAAATTAGTAGGTTGTACATGGTTGGTTAACCGAACCAAATAGCTTGTTCTTAAACCAAATCAAAAATTTTGTTTTTATAATTTTTAAAAT
>JAYMTP010003850.1:0-16108 GCA_036897365.1 Geranium brycei | reverse complement strand
AGTATAAATAATGTTAGATTTTTATACATACTATCGGGTTGTCGGGTACCCGGCGGGTAATAAAAATACACCCAATACTCGAATCGGTTAGGTTGTCGGGTTTGTCGGACTCGGGTCAGTCGGGTATCGGTTCAGTCGGATAACGGGTTAGTCGGGTCGGGTGTCGGTCGGGTCGCCGGGTAAATCGGGTTACCGAGTAAAATGGACAGCCCTATCTCTGTCTATATGTCTGCCAACCCTGTTCAGCACCAACGTTCCAAACATGTTAAACTAGATTTACACTTTATTCGTGAGAAAGTTGACACAGGTCAGATGCGTGTGCTTCATGTACCATCGCCGCACCAGTTCGCTAATATCTTCACCAAGAGACTTTTGACGACTCTCTTTGACGACTTTCGATCCTGCTCCGACTACGGAGGAGTGTTAGAATATACTAATATTATTTAATATTATTATGTGTATTACCTAAATTACCCTTCTTGTAATTATTATTATATTATTAGGATTTAGCATGTAACCTATAAATACTCTTGAATAATAATGAAAGTCGGGAAATTATCACTTTCAAATCCCTATTTTCGTTGCGAGATAGAAATGTATTTGTGTGAGTGACAAACAAAATTTTAAAGTTGGAGATAATTGAGGACACATATGCATAAATTACACGTGTGAAAATCGCACGTGTTAACTAGCCCACATTCATTTACCCAAAAAGGAAAAGAAGAACGGTCGAGCGGGCTCTTAACGGTCCGAAATTTCAAATTTCTGAGCTTTCATTACAAAGAAGCAAAGTTTCTCTCTCCTTTCCTTCACGCTCTCTCTCAAGACAACAATTCACTGCTGCAAGAACAAGAAAATCAACCTAAATTTTCTCATCGAATTGCACCATTTTCCCGTTTGCCAAACACCCATATCCCTCAAATTCCGATGGAAGGCGTTCATTTCAACACTTCCCACGACCGCCCAGAGCCCACAATTCCAGATCTCTCCGTCTCAGATGTCTTCGATTGGCAAAAAGGCGTGACCTTCGACCAAGAACAAAAAGATTCGGCCATGGACGAAGCCGATGACTCTGCTGCAGCCACTTCCATGCTTTGCGACTCGGATTCGAGACTTGTCCCAACCGGATTCACAAGACCCAGTTGCACAGGTCAGTATCTAGGTATAATCGTACTCTCTGTTTGGGTGCTGCGAAAATTTTAGATAGCTAGAAGAAACCAGGAGTCAGATTTACGTTTTCCATGAATTAGGGGAGATTAGAAATGCCACTGAGCTAACCCTAAGACCTACCCAGATAGGGGTTGGAATTGCTTGAGATATTGGGATTGGCACTGTTTTGATGTCTCATTAAGGCTGAAAACGAGAGAAAAAAACATGTTATTTAGGGTCTGAATTGTGTCAATCTCTTGGTGTAGTTGTTCAATTCTGAAATCTAGGGTTTTTATTATTATTCAATGTTCATGTGTGGTGTTTCGAATGTCACTTGAGCATGTTCTTAGAATGTCAGAAAAATAGAAGAAGATGCATGTATTTAAAACATGAATCGTCCTCCCAAAGCTATTCTCCAATTTGACGATTTGCAAAGAATAAGAATTCAATATTTTGTGTTTGGCTTTACACCTGCTCCCATATCCCCGCTATTGAAGTTGTTACAGCTAAATTATGACGGGATGTTATGGGTAATCCGTAGCTAATTAATCAACTAAAAAGGTAATGAGACACTTTTTGAGATGAAGGGAGTGCTTTCAATGATGATTACTTATTTTTTCCCAAGGAAGATGACAAATATTACTAGCTGCCTTATTTGAGGGGAGCAGTTTTTAATATTGCCCACAAAATAAAGTGTTTGATGCGTGAAACATACTTAATTTAATAATGTAAGCTTCCCTTGGTGATGTTGAGTTGAGGTCTCGAGTACTTATTTAATTACTTTTGCTTCTTGAACCAGACGACTTAGTGATGTTTGTAAATGTTGGAGGTGAGGCTGCAAGCAAAGTAGACTCTAGCTTGAACTTTGTAGATGACAAGTTTTTCAGAGGAGGGGATGTTGTACGAACCAATGAGCCTATACAAGAGGCTGGTGATTATCCCATCATATACCAATCAGCGCGATTGGGAAACTTCAGTTACTGTTTTGATAATCTCCTTCCAGGAGACTATTTTGTTGATCTCCATTTTGTTGAAATCATAAATACACATGGACCTAAAGGAATGAGGGTATTCAACGTTTTCATGCAGGAAGAGAAGGTAACCAAGTTTGGCAAGAAGAATTTGGTATCCTTTTCCCATTATTGGGTAAGTTAACACTTGGAGTTTTCTTGTTGATGAAAATTGTAGGTTTTATCAGACTTGGATATCTTCTCTATCGTTGGAGCCAATAAACCATTACAGTTAGCTGGCCAAAGGATATCCGTGAAGGAGAATGGTCTAATCGTGATAAGATTTGAAGGAGTCAATGGGAGCCCAGTGCTAAGTGGGGTTTGCATAAGAAGAGCTCCAAAGGTTACAGTTGCAGAAGTGAGACATGAATATTTTAAATGTAACAACTGTGCTGTGGACGTGGAAGTCCTTTCAGCTCAGGTTAGTTACGACATTTTATGAATATTAAAGAGCTTCCATGCTATTTACTTGGTTCTTATTTCGTTATTATACTTTTTATGTTTGCAGAAGAGACTCTTGCAAACAAAATCTGTAGCCAAGTACGAGAAGAAGATAGAAGAGCTCACTTTGCAGTGCCAACATAAGACAAATGAATGCTATGAAGCATGGATGTCATTAACCGAAGCAAATGAGCAGTTAGAGAAAGCTAGAAGTGAACTTGACTATAAGTTGTTTCATGCCTGTTCTTTAGGTAAGGTCCAATGACGTCATCTATAAAGAAAACATGTTTAGCATCTTCAAATTGATGGTCAATCCTTTGGTGGTTTGACAACTGTCCATTTCGTTGATGAGTAGTCCTCTTATTGTGAAGTTTAGTAACTTTTCATCTCTTATATCATTAAAAGTAAGAATTGCGTTATGGCCACTTCCTTAACTATGTTGAACTGAAGGTGCTCCTGTAATGTTGATTTTATACTATGTCAATCCAGTATCGTTCTAACTCTACTCTTCTTTTGCTATTAGATAAAGCCTTGCAGAAACAAGCTGAAAATCTGACGAGTGTTTCTACCAAGTATGAACAGGATAAGAAGTTCTGGGCAGCAGCAGTTAATGATTTAACTGAAAAAATAAAGGTGATACATGATGTGTGTATTGTATATGCATGTATGTATGCAGGTTTGACTGCTATAGTCACAGTGTTTTCTTGATGGTTAAACTATTCACTTTGTAGATAATGAAACAAGAACATTCTCAACTTTCTAAGGAGGCGCATGAGTGTGCTGACTCTGTTCCCCAGTTGAATAAAATGGTTTTTGCTGTTCAGACATTAGGTATGTGAAGTTACCCTTGGTTTTTTAATATCTGCTTGCTCATATGAACCAGCTTATAATTGCTTATTCTTGTAATCAACTTACAGTTGCACAATGTGAAGACCTCAAGGTTAAGTACAGTGAAGAGCAAGCAAAAAGCAGGAAGCTATATAACCAAGTTCAGGAGGCAAAAGGCATGTTTACTACTTTTGAAGTGATTCTAATTCTAGGATGCTCATGTTGCAAATTTGGTTAAGAAATCCGTACTCAATTTTAGTTGTAAAATTTCAGGAAATATAAGGGTCTTCTGCCGCTGCCGTCCATTAAGTAATGTGGAGATATCTGCTGGCTATGCAACAGTCATAGACTTTGATGCAGCAAAGGAGGGAGATATTGGGATCCTAACAGCTGGTTCAAACAAAAAGACTTACAAGTTTGACCGAGTTTACACGCCTAAGGACAACCAAGGTATGAATCTTAACATTTCTGATAAGAGGTATTGTTGCTGTCGTCGTTGCGTATTGAGCTGGAGCTATGTTGCCTTTAACAGCTGATGTGTTTGCGGATGCTTCGCCAGTAGTGACTTCAGTTCTAGACGGATACAATGTTTGTATATTTGCTTATGGACAGACAGGGACGGGAAAAACATTTACAATGGAGGGTACTGAGCATAATCGGGGAGTCAATTATAGAACTCTTGAACAGTTGTTCAAAATTGCCAAGGAAAGGAGTGAAACTTTTACATATAACATATCTGTTAGTGTGTTGGAAGTCTACAACGAGCAGATCAGAGACTTGCTAACTACATCATCAACATCAAAAAAGTAAGATTTATTTCAAAGTGTAAATCCTAATTAAGTGTTACTTTTATTACACACTGAATCCTACATGTTAGTTGTTACACCCATTACACATATCTGTCTTAATTATGAGGTTATTCATTTTGACATAGATACTGTTTTGTACACTTAGGAGTAATAAAACATGCTAGATAGGGGTAACTGGACCATGACCAGTTCTTAGAAGTTGCATGGGATATATTGTTAGGACAGAATGAGAAATGAAAATGACACTTGGCAATTGCATTGGAAAAAACTACACATAGGAATGTCTTGGTTGAGGCGTAGCTTTCTAATGACACAACATAACGTTCTTTCTCATATTCTTTGGGGTATGATTGGTAGATTGGAGATAAAACAAGATTCTGAAGGGCTTCATCATGTTCCGGGGATTGTAGAAGCACAAGTTCAGAACATAAATGAAGTCTGGAATGTATTGAAGGCTGGAAGCAATGCTAGGGCTGTTGGATCCAATAATGTAAATGAACATAGCAGTCGATCTCATTGGTATTGAGCTTGCCACACTTTTATAATAATTTTCACTTAGCATGTTTTATTTGGTGATTCATTTCTAATGACGAGACTTCTTACCCTGTTCTTGTTCAGCATGCTTTGCGTAATGGTTAAATCAAAGAACTTGGTGAGTGGAGAGTGCACCAGAAGCAAGCTTTGGCTTGTAGATTTGGCAGGCAGTGAGAGGCTTGCTAAGACTGACGTGCAAGGGGAGCGTCTGAAGGAAGCTCAAAATATTAATAGATCGCTTTCAGCCCTTGGAGATGTGATACATTCTCTGGCAACTAAAAGTAGTCACATTCCATACAGGTCTTTCTCAATCTTGTTTTCCCTAAGAACTGACACTAGCTTCCATATTCTGATTTCTAAGCATTGTGTCATCTGTATCATCTTGTTACAGGAACTCCAAGCTTACACATTTACTCCAGGACTCATTAGGTACTTGACTACATTATTATAGTCATAATTTCTATTAATTGATGAAGTTGGTTCTAATAGATACTTCAATATATGTGCAGGGGGTGACTCCAAAACTTTAATGTTTGTGCAAATTAGCCCTTCAGACCAGGACGTAGGCGAAACTACAAGTTCATTAAATTTTGCAACACGGGTTCGAGGGGTTGAACTGGGTCTTGCAAAAAGACAAATTGATACAAGTGAGCTTCAGAAGACGAAACAGATGGTATGTTTTCTGACACTTGATCATTCATTAAAAGAATCAATTGGCAATTTTTTATTCCCTTAAACAATCCCCATTCCACCCAATGGGTTTGGAACTCTCATCTTCACTGGATCCATTAATTTATTCTGATGGTTCGTCAATAAACTTTTCGCAAGGACTGGGCATTTGACTCACTTTTTTACATTTCATCTAAAGCTCGACAAAGCAAGGCAAGAATCCAGATCAAAAGATGAATCTCTGAGGAAGCTAGAAGAAAGCTTACAGAACTTGGAGAGTAAGGCCAAGAGCAAAGATCATGGTTACAGAGCCCAATTAGAAAAAATCAAGGAACTTGAAGGACAGCTTGAGTTGAGGACAGTCATGCAGAGCCAGTCAGAGAAGCAACTATCCCAAATTTCAGAGAAGTTGAGGGGGAAAGAAGAGTTTTGCAGTGGTCTTCAACAAAAGGTTCACTTTCTGCTCTAGTATGATTGACTTGTCGCTTGTTTAGAATTCATATGACTAACAAGAATCTGAAATGTCTTCTTAAGGTGAAGGAGCTAGAAACAAAGCTTAGAGAGCGACACCAATCAGAGTCTACAGCTTTCCAACAGAAGGTTTTTCTCGTCAATCTCTTACATTTTTTTCTCGTTATAATAGGATTGTTTAGCTGGAGAACAACCTAGTTTCTCGCCAACTAGATAACATGAACAGAAAACTAAATTAGGAATTGCTTGTCCTTGCTACTAAGCAGGTTAAGGAGCTGGAAAACAAGCTGAAAGAGCAAGCAAAAGATTCTGAGACTCATTCGCTCTTTCTTCAACAGAAGGTTGGGAAATTTTATTAGTTCGGTTGGTTTGTATCCATAAGCAAATGGATGATTAAAATTTAAAACTTAATTCCCTTTTTCACTGTATGCATTGCTTAAACAGATTAAGGAACTGGAAAGGAAACTGAAAGAGACCGAACAAAGCTCAGAGT
Organism: Geranium brycei; assembly: GCA_036897365.1. NCBI lineage: Eukaryota > Viridiplantae > Streptophyta > Magnoliopsida > Geraniales > Geraniaceae > Geranium > Geranium brycei. The sequence goes on along the minus strand of JAYMTP010003850.1, from coordinate 9,704 downwards.
CCATACTTCACCAAAAGGTCATCATCTGTTGTTCTATTCTCCTCATTGTATCAAAGGAGAATCTAGTTGACATGCCACTGTTTTGAAATCATTGCCACTAAATTGAGGAGTTTGTGTTACGCATGCATGCTAATGTCATGGCATTTGATAACAGGTTAGAGAGCTGGAAGAAAAGCTGAAGGAGAAACACGAGCAACAGTTGCAGCATATGATAAATCATGATTCTACCGACATGCCCATTGAAGGAAAAAGTCAGGCAAGAGATGAAATCATGAGCGAGGTTGAGGCTCGTATACTGAAGAGCTCGAACTCAATAAACCGGCTCAGCCAAGGATCGACATTATCAAATGCCTCCAATCACGAGACAAGAAGGAAGAGAGAGTTCAGGAGTGGAGAAACAGAGAACAACAATGTCAACATACCAACATCGTTCAGAGGTAACAAGGTGAGGAGATCAGACCCACCCAAAATAGTAGCAAGAACGGCAAAGGTGGTGTCTACTGCTCAAGGGTCTGTGGTTCTGAAGAGGGTGAACAAGGAGCAGGTTCCAGGAACCAAGGAGAAGGATAGTGCCAGGAAGAGGATTTGGACAAGATAGCAAGCTTAAACACAACTCAACTTGTTCCTTTTGTACTTGATATATAGATGTAATAGACTTTGAACTGATACATTCATGTGTCTCGTCTCCTCTGTCAAGGAATTTATTTGACATGTGAGATTATGAATTGATTTCTATTGGGATTTCCAATAGTAGCATCCTCTTGTATTATATTATTCAATCATTGTGTCGGCGGTAAAATAACATTAATTATAATATTTTTGAACGGAACAATATAACTTATAAGCGAATATATTAAAATTTTCATGAATTTATAATCTACATATTTTCTTTCTATCCAAAACTACATGACAGAAGAAAAGAATCATAAAGTATATCGTGGTCATTGCCACCAACTATATGTACCTCACTAAACTTCATGACCGGGGCAGTCATTTCGTAGCTGATACAACACAAATATTCACATAAAAATATATGAATTTACACGAATCACAAGCTCGGTGGTCCTTCGAATCGAATATAGTCATACATTACTCCCTGAAATGGACCCATATGCTTCGCTTGCGTCAGAAAAATTGTATTGCTTCCGTTTACGAGTCTCGAGCTGGGCACGTCCACGTTAAACAACCAGTACAGCCCGTGGATCCCATGCCTAGCTATGGCATTGTCCCTCCCGATCATCCCCGTCGAAAACTCGGGACTCTCAGCTCCCAAATCGTTGATCCTAACCTTTAATCAATATAACCAGTGTCAGTAAAAAATAATAATAATAGTTTTAGGAATTTACATGTGAGTCTTGACTGAATAAGACCGATGAATAAATAGTTGAGTCAAAATTGTGAACACGTACCTGTAAATCCGATTCTTGCGCTGATGCAAGGGCCAACCGGAGTGTGTAAGTTGTATTCTCGGGTATTTTGTCAAGATCAAACACGATTCGCCATGTGGTTGATTCGTACGTTTTGTTTCCTACGTTTCTACGATAAGTATCGTCACATAAAAGTTAGAAATTTTCTTGCATTGTATTTTTTTTCTTTAAAGGGCAGTGAAAATTGAAGTACCTTGTAACTTGAGCGAAGAACCAGTCTCGAGCATAGTTGTTAGCACCAACTTCGTAAACTAGATCATTTTCAGGGTATAAATCAGCGTAACGCTCCCACAATCCGTATTGTCTAAACCTGTTTAGTTGACAACATATATATTGTGTTATGATACAAGTTGTGATTGTATTCGAGAAAATATGATTGAGGTGAAGGTTATAGCTTACTTGTCGGGATGGTTGACGTATAATTGATTCATGAGGGTGGGATACGGATCAGGTATGTAGAACTCTGCAGCGGACCGGTCTGGCACGCCTATCTCCCACAACGTTGGACCGGTTCTAGGAGGATCATACAACAGATACCGCAATTTAATTCTACCACCTGGTTTAATGGTAATGTTCAGTTCGTATTTGTAATCTCCGATGATACGAGGAATCCAAGCATACAAATTATAGTCTCCGGCTCGGACATTGTTGATGTAGAAACGCCCTCTCTTGTCCGCTCTGGTCCAAAATTGATAACCCTGTAACATAAATAAAACACGATTTCAATTCAAAGTTAACATATGTATCAAGATTCGAACTTAGAACCTGTAAGGATGAAAATTTACTTTGGATTCTCTTTGCCACGAACCAACTTCACCGGGAGCGGCCAAACCAACATAGGCTGACTCTCCCCACATGAGTCTGTTGCTCATGTACCTACGTTAGCAACAAAACAAACTAGGTTAAGGGCTTGCATTGCATTGTTTAAGAATCAAGAAAATGTTGGAAACTAGGTTGAGGGTTTCCGTACCGATCTCTGATCATTAATTGGCCGTGAACTCTCCCCCGCTCAGACTTATTAGGATAATCCCCTGACCTTGGGAAATTGTATGGCCAGTTCTCAACTTCTACGTTCTTCTGTTTAGTAACAACATCAAATCACCATAATCAATACATATAATTCATGTTAAAGCTCAACAAATACTTATTATGTACACTAATGTACTAATTCACAGTTTTCAAGAAAATGCTTGAGCTATAAAAAGGACCTGTCTTTTAGCATCTTCCCATAGCTGAAGTGAATCTGCTTCAGGCTCTACGGAGTTGAGGTACACGAGAACGGGGCCAAAAACTTTCTTCCACGACTCTCCATTTCGAAACTTCATCCCTACCTCTTTCCCCGCGTAATGGGTACTAACAAACATCTGCACATAACATGAATGTTCACATCAGTTTGATATTTATTGACACGTTATGTGTTGTTCTCTATCTATATCAGTATAAGAGGATCAACTCAACTCAAAACTTAAAAATTTACCGAGAGAGTTGTGGGGCCGACATGGGATGTGAGGTCTTGCTTAATGGGTCCAGCGGTTCGGAACTCATCACTGGGTGTGATCATCCAGAATCCGACAGGAGGGTCATTGCATATCCAACCATGTACCTTGTTGTCTTGGTCCTCGCTTGAGTATTGGTACTTGTCGTCTACCTCTCCTTTAAGCATTGAATTGCTCGGATCAGTCAGCAACACGGCCTCAGGGTATGCCAGCTTCTGGCCCTTGTCGCGGTCTTTGGGCGAGGGCATGACCCTTTGTCTGTCGTCCGAAACTGACATGTAATGAAACCTATAAACATTCAAAAGTTAGTGAGCATTGTGTTGTATATGCTAGTGAAAATGAAAATGAACTCAATCATAATTCTCATTTTACTTCTTTTCTTTTAGCTTGAAAACGGTCCTGATTTGGTCCATGTCCACATCTGGCCATCCTTCAAGCCTCTCGAATATCGCATATGCATAAAACCCAGAGTAACCGCGTAACATTACAAACCTGCACAATATTTTTAATGTGAGACTCTAACGTAAAGTTCAGATATCTGTCAACTTTTATTAATCACGTGTCAAGACTTATATTTCACCTTTTATCAACATTCAATGGAGCGGTCGTTCCCGAGTCCTCATCAGATACATTCCACGTTTTTGTAAAAGAAACCTCTAGCTGATTTTCTTCTTCAGCTATGATCCTGAACTTCGTACAAGTCAATCTGCATCATAATAGCACAATTAGTCTAAGATGAACACAATTTTCATGAAATTCATACAATTTTAAGATATTAAGGTTGTTAATTCACCAACACAAGTTGGGCCAAGTGGTAAGGAGCTCACTTAACACATGTGAGGTCCTGAGTTCGAATCTTGGTACATGCTAGTAGTTTAGGATGTCTTCAATTATTGCCGATCAAAAAAAAAAAGAAAAAAAAAAGGTTGTTAATTCAATTACCTATCAACACGAATGTCATGTTCTCCAGGATTGTTCCAAACAACGTCCCAATACCTAGATAAATTTAAATTGTTTCAAATTAAGCATTTCAGTAACACAAAACAAACCTTGTAATGATGATTAATGTGGCGCAATTTCTTACCCTCGATTGCTATCTTCGTTTTCGTCTTCAAGAACATTATCAATCCCATTGTACTCTATTCCCACCACATTACCATCTGGTATTGATATTGTCACTTTCATGAAACCATTATCCATAACCACCTAGATAACAATTTAAACATTTAATCTGTATTAAGAACTTAAAGCACACTTAATGTAATTCACAATACCAAAATGTGGTTTTATTTACATTGTGACGTGTTTGACGAAGCTGCATAGCGAGAGATGATGGGCTTGGAGTCGCAGCTTTCATTTTCCCACGAATATTCCTGCATTGAAGCAATAAAGTATTACAACTATGCCACTATCGTTCACCAAAAGAAGAAAATTAGCATCATATATAATATGGGTCACCTACGATTTTCGGATTTGAAAAAGATATAAAGTGGAGATCTAGTGGTAGATGTTGAACTTCACATGCAAGATTAGAATTTAGAAAAGCACAAGTCAAGAAAAGGACTAACACATTCACAACTAACCCATTAAGTGTTCTTGGGATAACAATAACACCGGTAAGTTCACATTGTGAATATCGTCACACATCAGATAAATATGTTATCGCTAGTTTTTACTATTCAGGGGCGTTATCTATTATGTATATCACGATCTTGGGATATGGAAATATATCTTTCGGCCAGAGGTCTTGGTGGTGGTGCAGTACTATATAGTAGATTACAAGTCTAGAGTAATTTAAGCAGAAAGAGTATGTATGTAGAGACAAAATGATTTGGTTTCTCTATGCATATTCCAAGATTGAACATTAGTGTTGAAGCATGTGAAGAATGAGTGCACTAAGATATGCAAGTAATAAAAGCAAAACAAAAGACGACGGACCAATAACTCTCATTTTCTTCATCGATGCACTCCAAGAGACACGAATCATTTTGCAGCACCACAGCACACAGGTTGAGGTGTGGGAGATCTTGTGTTGGGACCACACCCACAAGACTGTAATAAAGTCTCGATGTCACTAGTCCCCAACTCACAAGACTCTAATAAAGTCTCAATGTCATTAGTCCCCAACTCACAAACCATATCCTCCGGTTTTAAGGTTATTGACTAGTTAATCAAACTAACATATAAATATGTGGTAACATGCATACTTCCTATATTCATGGATATGCAAATATTGAGTAAAATGAAAAGAAGAATCAGTTTGAGCGTGACCTAGTGGTTAACACTGCTCGCTTCTTGACTTTAGACTAAAGTTCAAAGCTCAGCACCATATTTAAATGAGGTGGGTTTAAAGGTAGTTAGAGAGAGCGATGTAATATTAAAAAAAAATGAAACAGTTAATGCGGTAATGAAACAAGAATATAGCACACATGAATAAGAACAAGACAAGGGAGAGACCAAGCATGACAAAAAGGTTCCTAGGACTAAGGGAAACAGCAAATTCTGTCATAAAAAAGTTAAAAGAGAAGAAGCAGAGAGTTTGAGGAAGAACCTAACTGGGGTCTTCTCGTTCGACCCACTAACCGAAACCAGCAGCAGCCACAAAACTCCCATTCCTAACCACCCAACACTCGCCGCCGGTCGACATTGCCTCCCGGAAAACCCCATCTCCGACCACTAAAGCTGCATAACATGAAACATAGACCCACTTGAGCTGTCTCTCCTTCCATGACACAAACAGAACCGAGAACCGCAAAACAGCCCCAGAAAATAAAGGAACAATTGTTCGTGAACGTACCTCGATTAAATGGTAACAGAATTGATTATTAACGGTACTGTCTTTTTGAAGATTGAGACAAGACAAAGATGGGCTCTGTTTCAGGGACAAAAGAAACAGAGGAATTTGATCATGCTCTTGTTGCTGTTGATGATGTTGTAGCTTTAAAAATATGTGGATACTGGCTAGATGGGGTATATATAATGGCAACATTTTCAATGCCATCGAAAACGTGCATTTTTTTGTATGGAAACGCCAAACCTATGACTCATTTTAATGACCACTTTCTCAACAAGGTGTTACTATTACTATGTCTAAGCAATTTCGAGATGTCTTAATTATATTATTAATACAACCTAGCTGTAATGAAAAATGTTTTATGTAAAAATAAACAATCGAAAGTAAATAAGATAAACAAATACTAAATTTTCGCCGATTTTTTGATGATATGACGACTACTGACAGAAATAAGTTCTTATTAAAAAGGATCAGAACCATCAAATGAGTTCATGTAAGTTATATAAGCAGTATGTATATATGATATTACATCAGACACTTAAAATTAATAGAGAAATATGAAACCATGATCTAAAATGAACACAAGTTGGACCGAGTGGTAATGAGCTCAAACTAATATATGTGAGTACCTAAGTTCAAATTTTGATACATACGAGTTTTTCCTTCGGATGCTGACAAAGGGGTTAAACTATCGATAACACGGTTCTTCGAATGTTGATCCAGAAAAGGGGGTTTTCCTGATTTGCTTTTAAAAACGAACTGAAAAAACATGAAATCATAATCTAATAAAAAAATACAAAAACGGGAAATCAAAATCATACAGGTAACTGAAATTAAACATACACCAGATGACGGGGACTTCTTCACATCGCCTCCATATTTTGACTAATCCCAATGAAATATTAATCAATCCAAATTATATGTTGATTTTTAAACACTTTAAATTGTGATTACCCATTAAACTATATGTATTTTTTGTATAATTTGGGGACAAAAATGGAGGTATACATGTATTTGGGAGGGTGGTTGGAAAGAGAAAAGGTTAGTATAACGACCGGAGAGGTTTGGTTTAGGTTCTAGACTTGTTAGAGACGTAAATGGGGCTTGCTTTCACCTGCACGCACCAACGCAAGAGGGCAAGGTCAGGTCGAAGCGAGTCGAACAAAACATTCATTCTTCTATGAAAAGTCAATTTCTTTGACTTTCTTTATGTTATTATAGTTTCTTGAATTCAATTCCCATTTTAACAGGTCTTTCGTTTTTTTCCCATCATGGGCCATAACTATTACATTAATTAAGTTGCTTAACTGTAAACCCTGATTCAAATGTTACACAACGTCAATTGTATATATGGGTATTTAAGTATAATAGTTACTTTCATGACAACTATTTATTATATATTAAATAACATGATAAACAACGTTATGAATTTATGGAAAAAAATGTGATTGAATATTAATTAAACTCGAGGCCAATAGATGATAATAATATTCTTGTTAAGACAATTCAAGGTTTCTAGGTGGTCTTGTAGTTTGACATAATTGAAGAAACCGTGAGAAACGGTATTGACTATTGAATATATTGTATTGCAATGAATTTCAAAAATTTAAAATGAAAATGGGCACCGCATTAAGAACGATTCTAATGAGGTCACAAGTGCACCAATGAGCCGACCTTAAAGTACAAAAAGCAAAGACATTGTTGTTGTGTTCGTCTTTTGTGGTCGCATTAAAAAAAACTTGTAAGCAAAAGAAACAAAATTTGAAAAAAACAAAAGCCTCCCTTGACAAATTCAAACCCTATTTTTTTCATCTTGTTTCTTTTACGTACCAAATTTAATATTTAAAATGAAAGAGCAAATAGTAACGATATATATAATATATGTTTGTCAAATTTGGGAAGATAGCCACCAAAAACAGCAAGTGGACATGGTGGTGGATTGTGGAGACACATGAATTTGGGTGTGCAGTGGGTGAAGCAAAAAGGTCTCTGGAGTCGAGCGCAGTTCATAGTGGAATTACTGAACATGGAGGGTCGGCCCGACCAATATGGGAAACAATTAATTGGAGCATCTTCAGATAGATAAATAAATGGAAAGTTAGTTGGGTGGGTTAACTTTATTAATTTGCAGAGATGACCGCAAAAAAGTAGCCCAATATCATTAAAGAAAATGATACTTGAGTACATTTCAGAATAACCATTTTCACATTAGTACATTTAAATTTCATTTAAGATGTTTTTGAAAAAATTTCATTTTAGATTGTTCTTTGTCCTAACTATTTAATTTTTTTACTACTAAACTAGATCCAATTCTGTTAGATTTTATGTTAAAAATGCTATTATATAATATATATTTTAAATAATTAAGTTTTAAAATTAAAAATATATAATTTGTATTTTAATTAATTAATTAATAACAAATAATAAAACCTTAAATGATGGTTAGGTTTAAGGAATTTTTTCTCATTTTAACATAAAATATACCAGAATTGGATAAAGTTTATTAAAGTGAAAAATTTAAATAGTTAGGAAACCACATAATCTAAAATGAAAATATAGTGTACTAAAGTAAAAATGATTGATACTTAGGTGTAGTAAAGTGTATTATTTATTTTTTTGTACAATTTTTTATAATAAAATTTTTTTGTACAATTTTTAAAAGTTTTTCTGAGGTATAATCAAAACTTGTAATTGGGTTTTTTAGTTAAATTATTTTTAAGTCAAAATTATTTTTAAGTCAAAATTATTTTTTAAAAATTAATTTAAAAGAAATATAATTCTTAATATTATGGTTAATTTCGTTATTTTTGTACAAATACACACATTTTAAAAAAAGAATCAAAGTTCACAACACATGTTACAATTAACAAAATATATGATGTGTCTCTTGCAAAAGTGTGATAGTACTATAGGACATGTTTTTGCAATTTTTCCTTTATTTATTTATGATGGTGAAGAAAAAAGTTCATTGTAATTTTTTTTTGAGTAATCACACGGTGTCATTCCTTCCTATGCCCTTGTTTGGTCCATCTTTGAATCATGGAAACAAATTTTTCTTGGGTTTGAATTGGGATTGCACCTTTCACATAATTATCAACAATGGAAATGTTGAACTAATTTGTTGACTTAGTGATTTAGCTTATTGCTTTGTTTTAAAAAAGTTTAAGAAGGTTTTATCATCCTGTTATTAGTATTAAATTCAGTAGTTTGGTTTTTATAAGACTTGGATTATATACATTGAACATTTCACTCGATCAAATTCTTAATTCTTAGTTTGTTTAGTCGATAAAATACATATTATTTATGTTGTTATAATCAACTAAAGTCAATTTATTAGTTCTAACAATAAAACACAATTGAATAGAAATAGAAAAGGAGTCAAAGACGATAATATATGGAATTACATGCATTTATCACGCATATATATGTGATATGTGTTGTACGAATTCCACAATCGTGTTCATAGCTGGCCAGTTTCCATCTTAAGCTCGAATAGGGCAGACCCTACATTTTTCTGTCTCAAATAAGTCAAATAGATATTTTTTTACATAAATGAAGTTGACGTGATTGACCAACTGTCTAAATTAGGCATAATTGGAGTCGTTAGGTGACTTCTTCGACCGATTCAACGAATGCTTGTGTAAAGCCCTCTCAAAATTGCATATTTTAGATTATATATGCCAATACACCTTAGATTATATATTTTTCAAAACAATATTATATATTGCTCCAGCCATGGTTGTGGAAATTGAATTGCGGGGATATATCGGCCAACTGGCAAAAAAAAGAAATCTAACAAATTCGAAGGGATCGCGAGAAGATCATGGCAAATTGCGTTTTATAATAAATAAATAATTAAATATATTTAATCATTTTTAAATGTGTTGGACAAGAACTATAAATTAAATGAATGATATTTAGTTTATAATTTATATGGAAAATGAATGATATTTATTGTTTATAATTTATAACCTAAATATCAAACCG
>JAYMTP010003849.1:0-16109 GCA_036897365.1 Geranium brycei | reverse complement strand
AACTCTCTTCGATCTAGTCTTTGAACCCGACTCATCAAAACTCGCATTCTTAGTTCGAGCCATCACCAACCTGGACAACAAAAAATACTTCATACAAAAATTAGACACCATTTGAATCTAGTACACATACCATATGAACCTTGTGCACAACCCATATAAATCTTGTGCATGAAAAGTTAATACCTTGTGCACAAACCATTAGAATCTTGTACACAGACCATTTGAAATCCGTGCACAGACCATTGGAACCTCGTGCACAGTTCGTTGAAACCTTGCTATTGAGTGAATTAGAAACATATCTATTGAAAACACATTCATAATATATTGAAAACATGCACACAACATATTGAAAACACGTTCACAACTCAGCGGAAACATCGCATACACATTAAAAAAAATGATACACACGCACCAGTTGTTGAAACCTTGAACGTAATTATTTGAAAATTAGCTCAATTTATTATCAATACATTCATAATATATTGGAAACATCGTATGAATTTGTTAAAAATATTTTCAGAAATTAATAGCACACGTAAGGTTTCATTAACCAATTATTCACCTCCACCAAAGAAAATATGTTGTATCATCTTTTTATAAACATGATATCTCATGGCAGCAATAATAAGTGATTAAGTCATACTGTAAACATTGATGTTGGAATTGCCAAGACAATAAGAGAAATGTACACTACAATTTTGCAGAGGAAAAAAACAAAATAAATGTGGTAACTCACTAGGCAAGCAAAACCAATAATCACCAAACAAATTAGACAAAAGTAAACGGTTGAAGAAATGAATGACCAATAATCACCAAAAGAGTGAGATTCTAGCTATGGAACCCCATTTGTGTTATGTTGACAATTTATGAACACTAGATTGGGAACTCGTTTACAAGCCATTGGAAACTTGTCTAAATAAAATTAGAATATTTAATATGAAAGGGAAAGGAATTAAAATATTAGATTTCATATCAAACAAGAATAAACGAGTTCAGACTCGAGTTTAACATTAAAAGGTTCAATAAAGTCGAGAGTTAACTAATATAATAGTACTTATTTAATCAGGAGCTAATTTCAAAGCATCAGCTTTATGAATTATTGTTGGAGAGAACGAAACAAGATTTAATTCTCGTGAAAGAAGTTTTTGCATTGCAGGTCCGGAAGGGGGCGAAAACCCATATGACGATCGTCACACAAAAACGTCACATATCCCCCAAAAGTAAGAAATTAGTGACGATTGTGTGACATTGATGTAAAGAATGTCCCATGACTTGTGATGATCGTCACATCGACATTGCAGGCCCAAAACTCAGCTATAAGACACGAATTCCAACTCTAGTTTGAGGATCGATCAGTTTTTACTTCACCAGCTCCGAACCACCACTTCTAGAGGGAGTTACCAGCACCCAAGCCCTCCCTTGGAGACCATCTTTGGTGCTCCAAGGGAGGGGTTCCATAACCACCACCACGGGACGAAGCAAAAGAGGCATGAAGGTACAAGGGAGACCGAGATTGGAGAGTTTGTGAGCTCCCACATTCTTTGTGGATGTTGGGTTTTTTTATTCTCTTTCCCGTTCTTGAATCTTGTAATATCTTGTTGCTTAATGCTTGAACACCGTGATTTGGGGCTAAAAACCTTAGGTCATGGGTGGTAGACCTTATGACGACTTAACGCTATGACAAGTTTAGATTTCAGTTAATTGATGTGTGCTGAATTTACTCTACTTTGTGCTTATTCTATGGACATTAAATTGAATGTTGATGTTTATAGTTTGAGTTCGAGATCAACTCTGAGAGGTGTGGTTAAGAACAGATCTAAGTAGGGTCGAGAGGTCGGTCTCTTAGAGTCGATGTCTCGATTCGAAAATTGTTATGCTTATTGTTGTGGAGGGTCGAATATAATTTCTGAGAGGGTGTTTCGACCCAAAATTAGGCGTTACTCTATGCCGAAAGGCGAGTAACGTATTTATAACATAGGTCAATTTGTGCATGTTTGAGTAACTGAATTAATGAACTTAAGATTGTAGACATCTTGTGATTGATTGATGTATTAATACTGACATATGCAAGTTTGTTTGAATTTATTCTGTGCAAATTTATTTTGTGTTTTACTTTGAATGCTAAGGTCGCTACTTATGGTTCAACCTTTTAATTTCTGATCGACACTGAGAGGTGGAATTGGGAGTTGACATAAATAAATTGCGAGAGATCGATCTCCTAGAGTCTTTCTCTTGGTACGAATATTGTTGAACTTAAAGTTGTTGAAGACCGGTGATAAACAATCCCGAGAGGGTCATCGGTCTGATATTAGGCATTTCCCAAAGTCGAGAGATGGGTAATGAAATTAAAACATAGGTCATATGAATTGCATGTATAAGACTTAATTATCTATTAATTATAAGAGAATTGTTGGTTTAACACATGTGGTTGTTTGACTTCTTGTGTGCATCCCACCGTTTTTTTATTTTGTATTTAGCTTAATTATTCCTTTGAACCAAAAACCCCAAAAAGATTTGTGTTTTTGTTTTATTGCGTGTTTGTGTCGGGAAAGAGAGTATGAAATGTCTAAGTATGAGACCCCAATTTGGTTCATGTGGATTCGACCCAGATTTCAGCCATAATATAAATTTACTTGATAACGATCGCGTCTGGTGCGCGAAGCCTTGAGGTGTGCGCGATGCGTGCGTGCCTCTCGGCCCATCAATAACTACAAGCTTATTTATTGATTTAGATGATTAGTTAAATTATTAGTTTTGAGATTTATTTTTAACTTGGATTATCTTGAGCAATAGGTTTACTTGAACTCCATTGTTAGTTTGAAAATCTTAGTTGACTATTTTTTCAGTGAAAACTTCTCCGAGAAGATATGTTTCTTCCAATCAATCGATATGAATTCAAGCATCCGTCACGCTCGCTGATTTCGATTTCTCAAGCCAACACATCCTCTACCACACCCTTACTTTCTCCATTGTCGTCACTTTCGAGTATGGAACATGAATAGAAAATAATTATCCTTGATGAAGCCTTCCAGCGAAAACTGGTTAATGCATGATGTGATCTCACTGAAACCCAATCTAATTGAGATCGATCCATTGAAAATATGTTACTATAATCTGAAAGGATAGTTTAGAGCGGAAGCTGAGTCCTCAAGTTCGGAATTGGCTTAGTAGCCATGAAGGGAAGGGGTTGGAAGTAGCAGAGGTAGTAGTGACACATGTGAATGCACTTGACTGTGACACAGGTGACTTGGTCATATATCAGAAAAGAGTCTAGTGCGTAGAGTGCTTCTATTCTTTGACTAATAGCAATTTACTAATCAAGTGCTAGCCCTTCATCCTGGCGATCGGAGCTATATCATTCCAGATGGGTTTGGAAATGATCTTGCCCACCTGCTACTCATTTTGATCACTTTTAATTACAATTAAATTTCATAATGCTAGGTATATGAAATTGGACAACAGGATAGTTATTTGCAAAGTATATACCATTCACACTATAATAATTAATAAAACTAATCATTTTTTACAATTACCTTTTAAATATTTTTTTGAAGATGAGCATATTTATTTGCTGTTAACCCTTTAATTAGGCTAAAATTAGGGTGAGCATGAGTTTGAAACTGTATCGAATTGGCCAAAAACAGGATTATTAGATCTTCCGATTCTCCAATTGTTAGAACCATACTCAAAACCATTATATACATAGTCGATTTTGACTGCGGTTTTTAATTTGGTTCTCGATTCTACTCGATAGGAACTAGTTAATTTTTCGACTTTTAATTTAGGCTTGATGTATATGCCAAATTAGACGAGTTTAGGTCTATTTTATAACCAAATTTTTTTAAATTTGTAATTAGTTATTGCGACTCAATCGAAATATAAAGTACAAAAAAATACAAGATAGATAAGAAATAAAGTTTATGCATAGGTTGTTGGCTGCTCGACATGCAAATCGGTTCAACTTTTACGAGTTAACCAGCTATTTTATATTTTAGAAAACAAAGCCAAAGCAAAATTAAATAGTTCTAATCAAAATTGATTCTCGATTGTTCAGTATTAGATGAGATTCAGTTATCAATTCTAGACCGGTTTCAACTTTAAAATAACACTCTACTAGAAACATATTCGTGGATGATCTTATCAAGTACGATAAAACAAAATCATAAATAAATTAATACGAAAATGACAAATATCTCCAATTTACACAACAATGTGAATGTTGGATAAAAGAAAATGATAGTATGGCTGTGATGCATTTATCTCAATCTGACGGCTGCATGTAGTAGCGAGTAAAGGTTAGAGAAAAAGACACGAGCCTTAAATATTAAATAGGACACGCATTGATCCTTCGCTAACAAACACAACACAATAGCACAGAATCTGAAATCAGCACACAAAGTCACATATACACACAAACACAGGTAAACAAAAACAAGATGCAATGCATCGATCCCACAAAATAAACCCTTTTCATTTTCTTACAAAAAAAAATCTTCATTTAATCATCCTACTAGAAACCGACTTCCAAAAATATGAAAAGAAAGATAATATTTATAAAGGCTCGAGTCAAATTTGATTAGTAAAACTAATATTAGAGAAAATTACAAAAGGTAGCGGTCAATTATTCAATTTTTATATATAAAAAAAGTGATTGTAATCTTGTTTTCAAATCCGAGAGTCTAACTCTAAAATCAATTTTGTCCAAGAATGACAAAAATATCCATAGAATCAAAATTTTAAAAATAATTTTTTTTCAAACCCGAGAGTTCGTCGGTTTTCCTCTTCTTCGACTAAATATGATCACCGGTTGTGACTTAATAGCACAATGATAAAAAAGGGGCAGTCGGATCAACTCGGCAATTGGAGAGGAGAAATATAGGCAAGATTGAGTTGAAATTTTTTTAAAAAAATTTCAAGATCATTTTCGTTATTTTTGGACAAAATTACACATTTTACAAAAAAATAATAATAATAAGTCTAGTCATTTTTTGCAAAATTTGAAATGTTAACGAGTAGGTTTTACAATTTACCCTTGATATTAATATTTTAACCATAGAGTCTAACTTTATACTGATGTATTTAGTCTAATGTTATAAAATTTACATCGATAGCCGTAACCATTATAATGTTAAATCTTTTCAAGGCTTGGTAAAGGAAGTTTATGAATGAAAGTTAATAGCAGAATAGAAGGTTAAATTCTGAAGTTTTTCTGTCTAACTGAAAGTGACCCACTTACAGTAATTTACAAACCGGCCGGCCGGGGGGGTGATTATGGTTAGAAGTAGCAGATGGCATTGTAGTAATTCCAGAGGAAACCAAGGGTATATTGTTGATCAATTGAAGGGCATGCAAGCAGGTTGGTCCTCCTCAATAATTCCGAGCATGTGGTGCACTGCTGCTGCTATGTCATCTACTGAGCTGAGCTGGCATCCTTCTTCAACCTTCACATCATTCCAAATATGTATCCATCAGACCCACACCCTAATTTACCCCCAAAACTCTCTGCATATAATGAATTGATCATAAACCTCACTACTCATGAAATATGACATCTCCAAATGGTTGCATGGAAACAGCCTTGGTAGAACTAGAGTTACCTAAAACCTATAGTTGATAGATGTAGGTTTTGATTTATTATTTGTGTTGGTATCACATTTTTATCGACACGGGATGTAAAACTGAGTCATGTATATCAGATTGGGTTCCACGACTAAAATGTCAACCTTATTAATTAAGTTTGTTCATCCTCTTTATAAAACACACATTATTTCAAATTCTTTCCATATGAGATTTCAATTGTCATTCTACACGTGAGCCTTTTTTCTAACTCACTCCTCGTCATGTGGGTTATAGTATGACGTATATTTTTCCCGTGGGCTCTCTCCCCCTCACGAGGGCTATAATTCAACCAGACTTACAGGGGAGCAGAGCCACATGAAGGCAAGGCCCACCAGCATAGGGCAAAATTGATCAGCTCTGATACCATGTAAAACTGAGTCATATATATATTGCTCCGAACGTACTCCACAACTAAAAGGTCAATGACACTAACATCCTCACGTGCAAGCGGTGTAAGCACTTGATGCGATGCAATTGGACCGTACAACTTTGACCCGAATTTAGAATGACATAGAGGAGTGTATGTCAAGGAATCACTTATCTTAAAATTGAAACTTACATGTGAAGGCTCAGTCTTATTATTTAAACTGATAATTAAATCACATCTTTTTGATATGGAACGTTGACATTCTCACATGCATACATGTTAGAACCCAACCCCCTTAAAGACTAAAACTAATAGTTGGAGGTTCAAATTTATTACCTAAACGAATTTTGAATCACATGTTTTCGATACGAGAAAGCTTTAACAATGTTACCAAACATTGGTATGATGTTAATATGTTCACTAAAGACGCAAACGGGCGGTTGAGGATGTAAAATGACAAAAATACCCTTGGAGAAGAATGTGGTTACCTTGGCGCTGATAGAGTAGAGGACGAGAGGGTGGGCGGTGGTGACGGAGAGGTGGAGGATGGTAAGGTGGAGTGCGTTCAAGGCAGGGACGAGCTTCGAGAGGTGGCGGAGGGACTTGGTGGAGAGGATACGGAGGCTTGCATGGGTTTCAATCAATGTCACCTCTATGTCTGCTTTGCTCCTCCTGCAGCTATTTGACGTCGATTTGTTT
The DNA here is from genome assembly GCA_036897365.1 of Geranium brycei. Taxonomy (NCBI): domain Eukaryota; kingdom Viridiplantae; phylum Streptophyta; class Magnoliopsida; order Geraniales; family Geraniaceae; genus Geranium; species Geranium brycei. The sequence continues at coordinate 9,424 of JAYMTP010003849.1, read as the reverse complement.
GGGATTTGGGACCAGGTGTACTGTGGGTACATGAAAAACTGTGCAAATGGTGCTTCTTTCATCATCATTCTGCTCTTCTCCTCCTCCTCCTCTTCTTTGTTATTACTATCATGCCCTTCTCCATCTCCACCTCCACTCTGCTGCTCATCAAGTAGCTTCAGCTTCTGGGCTTCGAGGGACTGTAACAGGTGCTCCAGCTCCCTCACAAACTCTATGGCTCCCCCTACTATAGTTGCCTGGTCACCCTGAATAAACAACATGCACAAGATAATCATTAATTAACTCTGTCATTAGTATTTAATAATATATGCCGTCACTGTCTCACATCAATAAGATATCGCCATTAATTAATAACTACTTTAGACCAGTGTTCTAAAAGAATGTTAGGTATTGGTAGGGCAGATATTGATTCTGGGGACTAATTGAAGATAAATAGGAGACTAATGGGACACATAAGATTAGTATGAGTTTTTTTAGAACAATGTGCTAGATGCTAACAAATAGTACCATTAAGACTATTGAATAGGTAAGTGAGATTCATGTATTCCTATCTTCATTCAGATCAGCAATCATTAATCAACAGTACCATCGATATGGGAATTGGAATCAAAGACATGGGGAGATGAATATAATATGTTAGGATTGTAACCCACTTGATTTTATAATGACTATGAGATACGGCTAGTGACTAATTAAGAGCATATATAATGTAAAGCAGCTAATATATGGGTTCTTTTTCTTCAATGTTGTGAACCTGTAAGTACAGCATCTACTGCAGAAGAAGAAGCTTGCTAGCTAGAGACAATCTGACACGCAATTCCTTTTAAAAAACATAACATTATCAATATAGCATATCTAATCATTAGACATTGGCTTATCGGAATTTTCAGATACATGGCATTATGAGATTAATGTTGAAAAGCATACCCTTTGAGCATAAGAATCAGGCATGAGGGAGCGAAGGACAGCGAGGTGCTCGTTCATCTGCTTTCGCCTGTTTCTTTCAACTGTAATGTGAGTCATCCTCTGAGCCTCTGCCTCCTCCTTGTTCTTGCACACCTTTGCCCTCTTCCTCCTCTTCTTGCTCCCGGTCGCCTTCGTCACTCCTGAATTGTTCACACAATTGAACTCACCATGACCAGCTGCAGATTGTGCTTGTGTTTGTTCAGGAATTTGAGTGGGAGGGCATTGAGGAGGTTGCATGAGAGTGTGGCAAGGGTCTAGCATGAAGTTAGCAATGGTGTTATCTATGGAGTCGGATTCATGGCTGCTACTTGGAGGAGTTGCAGAGATTGTGTCATAGATGATGAAGTTCAACAGCTCTGCGGAGGAGAGACCCTCCAGTTGTGCCATTTCTCCTCCAACACTGTTAACTATTTTGTGTACTCAATATAGCTTATATCTGATACAGATGAAAGAAACTCTTGGGTGTGGTGTGGTGTGGTCGAGGATTGAGATCAAATGGGAAGGAGAGAAGCTATAAGTGTTGTGGATGCACGTGAGAGACTCAGTAAAAGGACTTGTGCTTTTGTGTCTGCTCTCCTAAATAAGTCATTGAAGAAACCAATGAATCCCTCCCCCTCACACACCGTTAAAAAGGCTTGTTAACATTTCTTCTCACCTGCAATTCTGACTAAGAGGTTTTGTTTTGCACGTATCGTATCAAAACCCGATTCACCTAAAAACTCGAGATGATATTTAAACCAGACTCCAATGTATCTATCAAATTATTTAGCTGAGGTGGTGTGTTGTGACACATAAACACAGTTTGTGGGTCTGGTCTAGACCTGTGATTCATGGAGAAGAGGAGACCCAAATCTATATAGAAATATGGATACAAACAATAGCACAAGCTGTGCAAAAGCTACCCCTCACTTTCATATGTCTTGGTCTCTCTCTGCAGCCTCAGTTACTGTTAGATTCTCACCTTTTCCTCTCCTTTACTTTTTTTCACTTTCACATGCCTCCACTATCATTTTTTCAAGAAAAACTATGATTTTACATTTTGTGTCTGTATCATTTAATCGGGGTCTCGGTTTACATGTATTAATCATATAAACTTATGAGTTAAGACATGAGAGATGGAACATAAATAACTTCAAAACTATTTTAAGACATTTCCTTACAGAAAAAAGAAGGAAAGTGTGACATGTGGGTGGCCCACTCTTTCTCATCATCTGGGGCCGTTTATCACTCCATTCTTGATTTTGATCCAATGGTGACTGACTGTGATTGCTCTCTCTTGATTTTGTTTTCAATTCTCAATTATGGGCTCTGCCACTCAAAAACAAATAAAGCGGTCCCAAGAGCCCTACAACTTTGTTCTTATTCCTGATTGAACCAAAACACCAATCAGTGCTCTGTTTAGCGCTCTCATGAGTCATGTTCATCAGAAACAACCCCAAACCCATAAAGTCAACTCACTGTTACACTATTCTAAAACGAAACCCTTTGCGCAAAGATATCAGAGTTCAAGTCACGACGACAACAGTAAATACATTTCCGTTTTGGACACGTTACTAAGCAAATCATAATTGGGGGTTGGTAATGCAAGAGAAGGTGCATGCACAATCAATCACATACATACATACCTAGCGTTCTTGGTTCACTCCCGGACAATGCTGCAATTGACCATTCAATGGCCAAATCCGCAAATTTCGAGTACATGTTACTTGCATTGCATTACAGAGTTTCACACTGCATGTGCTTCAACATGTTAGAGAATGGTGGTGGGGTTGGGAATGGGAATGGGTACTCAACTCACAGGTCACCACCACCTTGCCCACATACCAACAAACTTTGCATCTTAATCAAGAATTTAAATTTCGGGCTAGGAGCGAGAGCACAAATGTCGTTCATCAATACACAATAATGCATGCACATAAGACAATGTGTCTCCAAAACAATGATATGCATTAAAAGGAGTAGAAATTTATAGAGGCGGGAAGCTACAAACAGTGGGAACCGTTGCCTTATCCGGGGGTGACGAGGACTGGTGAAGAGAAAGGGTGTTCGACATTGGACTGTGGTCCAATCTGTCAGATTCTACAGAGCAATCCATGTGAAAATCATCAGATTTAGCTTTGTCCTTCAGTAAAAACTGATTGGCCAAGTTGTATACATATGTATATGAGGCGCTCTTAAGTATTTTTCAGCTCATCAGCTTTACATAGGAGTGTCTCAATTCCTGGCTTGAATATTGTTGTTTCACGAATTAAAGGGCAATACAAAATCGTTTTCGTAATAAGTCTACCAGAACTTTAACCGCACTCCACAAAAGTCTGCAAGCCCAATGGTCATGGATAAGACGTAACCATAGGAAACCAAGATTAACAAGGCTGTGAATAATGAGGCGGACAAGGTGTCCATGGATAAATTAACAGCCCCGGTGAGTAAATTTGCCTGGACAAATGAAAGAGGACCACTTACTATTTTGAGCCAAATGTTAAAAAAAAAAAAAAAATAGTTTTCACCACATGAATGACAAGTAACCAAAATTGTTTACCAGAAGAAATGTAGCGAGCATATTCCGATTCAGAGAATCTTCAAGCGCTGAAGGCTTATTTCCAGGAATATACTCACAAAGCATTAGTATTGCTAACTCCTGTGAAGCAGATAAGGAACAAATGTTATGACGTGAGGAATCAAGCGGGAAGATGCTGAATTTGATAATCACAAACCACTATAATAACAGGAAACTAGAAAGGGGAGGAAAATGAAAGATGGTGTTTCTGAAGTACTGGTGAATATCCAGAAAATATGAAGTTTATTCCATAATGACAAAATTTTCACATTGCCTTTATAAAGTGTATTAGGACCCCATTTCATTATACAATTACCACATTACAAATCAGTTTTATCTTGCCCTTTCCCCCTAACAACTCCACTATTGTTTGTATTTTCTCATCTACGTTTTCACTATCAAACCAGAAAGATTAGAAGCAACCCCCAGGACTGATGATGCTGGTTCATAATATACAAACAAATGAAAATGGAAAAATATTATATATAATTTAATAGCAAAAAATAAATTATCTTGTAATGAATAACTTCACAACACGGACTCTATCAAAATAGATGTTTAATTGTTTTGTGGACAATAATATGTGGTAACTTTTGTACATGTAGAAAATAATTACGCATGACATAAAATTCAGATAAAAGAAGAAAAACCTGTAGGTGTTGACCTAGTATCCATGTAATGTAAGCCAAGTTGCACTGCAAATACGTATCTAACAAGTTATTATCAACATTTCACTGGGAAAAATGGATGACTTGGGCAAGCACGATGTTAACTATGTCCTACCATTCTGCGGGAGACTCTTTCAACATATTTGTCCAAAATCACAGTAACTGACCTGCAACAGGTATTGATAAACCAAATCACATTTAAAATTTTCAATTTCTGAAAAAATTGGTCATGGTATAAAGATTGTAAATCCTTCTGAAGTAGAATATATACCAGAACAGAAGCGAGAGAATCGCAACTCTAATCCTTGCCCATCTAATTGTTTTGAAAGTAGCAGGCTGATGGTTTCCATAGAAAAGATAGCTGCCTAACTGAACACTAACAAGGTACATACCCCAATAGCCTGAGATTTAGAATCAATAAACTACTTAATAATTTTTCCATAGATAAAGAAGTTATGATAAAAGGCTGATAACAATGAAATGACTGGCTGAAACAAGTTGGTGACTATGTTCTTCTTTATCGGCCAGTTGGTGACTGTGTATTCAGAAAGAACGAGAAACATTACAAGTTCATAACTGTAGTATGCAGGAATTTCTACAACAAAAAAACATAACTGTAGACAACCATAAGTCCTCACCGAATATACTAAAAATGCCCTCCTTGTTTTGGCTAATTAAATCCGTTCCTCGTTCATTAGAAAGCAAATACACATTTAATCCATACACCAAGCAGCTTTGGTATCCTGAAATAAAAGCAGATCAAAACATCATCTAGGTTAGCAAACTAGGTAAAATATTTTTTTAAGAGATGCAAATAAAAGAACAGAAAATATACTTTCAAGTATACCTATTAGAACTAATACGCCAACAATTCCAGAATATTGTGGGGGCACATTAATTATACTCGTAAGGATTGACACAGCAGCAAGGGTGAAAAAGAAATTCCAGTGTACTCCATACTCTCCCACATGAACCTACAAGGATATGAACATTAGTTGTAGACATACTTCATAAAATTTGGATGGATAGACGTTAATATAGCTCACATCATTCCATAATAGATAGGAACTAACCCACTTAACTTTGATTGAGCTTAACCTCAAAATCCACGTGGAATAAATTGGAAAACATCATATAAATACCATTAACTATCGCAAATTCCTACCGTTACAAAAAATAATTGAAAGAAACAAAATTTTACCTGGTAGTCTACAGATGTGGTAGAAACAAGGCGACCGAACCCTAGAAAGATCAGTGGAAGTACAGATTTAAGTGTACTCCTCCAATTCCTAAAGGAGAATGAGCAAACAAAGAAACCAGAAACAATTTGTTATCTCACATAAAGAGTTAGAGGTTACTCTGTTGATGGAGATGAACTTAAGCTACTAGTCATGCAAACTCCAATAATTGAAAAATTAAACCACTAAATTCCCAGCTTCATTACTTATTTGGTGCCTTTTTTTTTTATTTATGAGCACATTGTTAAATGGTTGCCAGAACCTACCATGTCCATTGTTCTTTTCCTCCTTGTTCTAGTATTGTCTTGGCCTTTTGATAATTAGTACTCAAACAATTATTTGATGTAATTGGTAATCCATGCATTATTCACTTCCAATTCCTTCGTAGGAAGTGGATTATACAGATTTTAAGTGTATTTCTTTTTTCCTGCTATACCCTTTCAAACACATGATAATGTCAAACCACAGTTTCAGCAGTAGAGTGTTTTTTTGAGGCTCAATTTGTTACTCTAATTGTAGCATACGGGAATTTCTGCAGCTTGTCTGTGTGTAAACTAAGAGGTAATCGAGCTGTAGTACAAGACAACATTTGTTGTGACCAGAAAGAAGGCTCACATTTGTACACATATCAAGAAGTCAAAGCAAGCATGTACACAAGGATAAAGCATAAACTTACGTTGACAAGATATTCCGTGCTTGGCGTGAAACTAATGCATTTGATATTATAAATGAACCAACCCCGAGGTCCATCTGAGAAAAAGCAAGATAAATTGGTTTAAATGAAAATACGGAGAATACTTCCATCCTTGAAGACAGCATCAAGTAAAAATAAATATAATATGATACACACACAGTTGCTACTTACGAGCACAACAAAATAAGCTAAATAGTAATCCAATGTGATTATTTAAAAATACAAACAAATAACCATGTTAGGAAGACTATCATGTCTAAGTACTAAATGACCAACTCTATGCCTACACATAGTATGATAGTTTTTTGAATTTATTTATCTATTGGTTCCATCATAACTGGAATTGTTAAGGAAATATGCCCTGAGCAGTAATATTACTCACATAATAATGATAAAATAGAAAAGAAGTACTGATTACAGCTTTAAAAATCTTACCAAACCAGTTCCGTAGCTCTCGGTCTTAGCATATTTTCTAGGAAATATTCTAAAGTCAACGGCCAAAATACTCACGCATGTCGTGATCATCTGCATCAACCATCATTTTAAGACAGAAAAAAAAATATAAACAAAATATTGATGTCATAATCAATACTGTAGTTAAAAAGTATGTACCATATAGATGTCAAGAAATACCACATACCACAATAACTCGGTATGAAGAGATACTTGCCCTGAGAGTATGGGGACCTCCTTCCAAGTGAGAAGATTTGCTATTTCTGTTTTGATGTAAGTTTTTAAATTAGTATATCAGATCAAAGACAATTATGTACTTATTCACAAATAAAAACCTCATAGCATTCTGAATTCCACGCTTAAATCAGTTCTTCCAGGAAAAATGGATAAATATTAAATTATAACGATAAAATGGGACTTACAATTTCTACCTTTTAGCTGCAATAGATAAAATCAGTAGCGCCGCAAGAAAAACTACTCCTATGTATGCCCATTCTGCTAGAACCTGTAATTAGTGATAATTTCTTACTTACGACTAAAGGGAGTTACTTTGAAACTTCAAATATGCAGCAAAAATTATATACCCTCTGCCGCAAAATAGGTGTCTTACTTTCCAAAATTGTATATAGTGGAACGGTGACCACTAACCCCAATACTCCTTAGTCTTCAGTAAAAAGTAAATGAGACACTTATTTTGGGACAGAGAGTATACAGTTACAAACCATAACAGATAACACAATAGTAATGATAACTAGGCACCATATGTCACAGACGATGCAGTTTCTCCATCAACAAAAGCCTAATTTTAAAATGCTTTAGGGCCCAGAATCAACAGCAGCTATGGAAAAACAGGATTTGATACCCTATACAGTAAAGATAGAGTAGAAGAGTCTGAAAGCAAACTTCTTTATGCAGGCATAATTTCCGAATCAAACTAGAGTGAACTTACAGTGAAGAACAAAATGGTGGAGAGAAAAATGAAGACAAAATCCAGAGTCAATGTAGCAATGTAAGCCCTCCAATTCCTAGAACCAACAGGAGCATCATCATTTTTCTTCAATGACGGGTCTGTGGCAGCAACTAACATTAGAACAGAAACATAGTCTCCTTACTCAGTTCTTACAAAGATTCAACAGCACCTCAACATAGTATTTAGTTAGACCATGTTACGCATAAATTGCTACAACATACTAATAAACTATCCAATCATAGCTCATTCCAAAATGTCATCTATCAGAGATTCAGCTACCCAAAATTAATATAATCAGACACATTTCTCACTCCATGATGGCATTGCTATTCATACATAAGAAGTTCATATTCTGCATACACACAAAAAAGATTACCTATCCAGGAATGAGAGCTGATGAAATGTCGCAGAAGAAGCATAATCTAGAATCAAATAATAACACATTAACATAAATAAACAAGTATAGGAAGTGCTGAGAAATAAATAAAGAAATTTGAGGGCAACATACAGGGATGGTTGATAAGACCACAGAAATTTCGAGCATGGAAGATCCAGTCAAGTTGCTGACGAATCTGTTCGTCAACAGACAGGAGAAACAGTAAGGTGGGGGAATTGAAAAGCATGAGTGAATTGAGGAAGAAGAGAGGGAGGAGTTACTCTTCTTTGAGATGCTTGAAAGATTTTGGGATTGAATCCGCCATTGTTGAATCGGAAAAGAGGTGATCCAGTTGCAGTAACAGCGAGTCGCGACGGAGCTAGCAAAGACTTAGACAACATTATTTCCCAAGAATTCTTTCAACTACTGGGCTTGAAGCCCAACCCATTTGACCCAACAGCGAGGGGCCCGGTTCACTGATCCAGCACCAAGCTTAGGCTTCCAGCTCATTCTTAGGAGGGCTCACTGCAGCCCAAATACCTCATGGATTTCCTCTTCACGCCCACACACTTTTTGCCGTAACATCCATCACAGGAATGCCAAGAATATCCGAACCCGACGGATATTCGAAGCACCCACACTCGTATTGTTTAACTTTCAAAATTTAATTATTCGATATATTATATTTTCTGGTTTCATAAAAAACTCATACCCGTGGTTGGGCACCCGCTCACTGTGAACGGGTTTTGATCTGGTCGGGCACCCGTTCGAAGTGAGCGGGTGCTGGTTTGGCAAAACCCAACCTGTTGCCATTAGGGCTGTCTATCGAGTCGGTTCGGGTAGACCCGGATCGGGTCGTACCCGACTCGGTATGAGTTGGGTAATGGAACCCAAACCCGATACTCGACTCGGTTGAGGAGTCGGGTAGTCAAGTTCGGGTAGACTCGGGTGTCGGGTGAGTCGGGTAGACCCAAGACACCCGATGGGCCTAAATATTTGAGCCCATTTTCATTTTCGAATTTTAAATGAAGGCCCAAATGAAAATTGAAATTTCAGCCCCAACCTTAACCCCAAATCAAAATCCCCAAATCAATTTCCCCAAACCCGAACCCTGACCCCAAATCAAAACTCCCAATTTGTATTGAAATCCCTAATTTGTGACCCAAACTCGAACCCAAATCAAAATCTCTAATCAAAATCCCTAAATCAAAATCACCAAATTAATTTCCCCAAACCAGAACCCTAACCCCAAATCAAAACCCCCAATTTGTATTGAAATCCCTAAATTGTAACCCGAACCCTAAATCAAAATCCCCAAATCAATTTCCCCAAACCCGAACCCTAACCCCAAATCAAAACCCCCGATTTTAATCTCAAATTCAAATTCAATCATAACCCTCAATTAAAACAACAAACTAAATTGAAATCGGGACTCAATTAAACCAAATCTCCAGAACCCTAACCCCCAAAATAAAAAAAACTCTGATTTGTAAAGCCGAATT
>JAYMTP010003848.1:0-16110 GCA_036897365.1 Geranium brycei | reverse complement strand
GTGGGTCTAGGGTCCAATGTGTATATAAACCCTCCTTATACTCAATACTCTTCTGATGTGGGACTTTGAACTCACATATGAACATAACAACAAGATCTGATAAAAGAAATAAAATCTATTGTAGTGGACGGCCGAAAAAGGCTGGTGGAGGCGGCGACCACGGGCGTTGAGCCGACAAAGGGACTCATTGCGGAAGTCTGGGTGGCCCGATGGAATCGAATTCAATAATAACTTTATAGGTTTCATTGAACTCAATAATATATTTCTCAACTGTATATAATTGAGAAATTCATTGGGGTGAAAATTCAAGGCTAGAGCAAAAAGTGCCATCTCCTTCACTCCCTCATCCGCCGAATCAAGCCCAAGATCCAAACCTAGCGACGGGGCCGCCACCGGAATCTAGATTCTCGCCGGGCTCATCAACCACAAACCTGCACCTTCCACCAAACTCTCCTTCTCCCTCCAGCGCAAAAAATATATTTCTCATGAACATTTATTGTCATAGCGAGTCATGACCTTATTTAAAGAAGGTGAAAAGATACAATTATGAAGTAAACATTCATTGTCATCACGAGTCATGACCTTATTTAAAAAATGTGAAAAGATGCAATTATGAAGGAAAGAGAATAGCAATAGGCATCAGCAAAAAAATAAACACAAAAATCGGAACAATTATTTTCAAATTAACTGACGTACACCACGAGTACAATTTCCCTACTCATTTTATACACAATATAGATTTTGTCTTGTTTGAACAATTAATTGAGAAATCGTTTCTTAAATAATTAAACTGTCAATACTTTGTTGCTTGCATTTTAGTCATATACAGTTCACTTGCCATAGATCTAGGCTATGTGTTTGATTGGAGGTTCTGTAATTTTCAATTGGGTAATCTCTCTGTATTTGGATGATGAAGCAAATTGAAAAAAATCTAATGAAAAACAAAATCAATTAAACTAATAGTCAGGGATGACAAACAAAATCAATCAAACAAAAACCAAAATCAATGATTATAGAAGAAAATCAAAATCATATGAAGAAATAAAAAGAAATTGGACAAAATTAATAGGATGGCATCACTTTGAAAATTTGATAAATAATCAGAGGTATTATAGACATTTAACACTTTAATACAATTTTCCATTGTTGCGGTGTCCTATCAGAACTCCTGCCCAAATATACATTGGAAAAATATCACCTATATTTCCCTTTCGATCTTTACATTTGCACCATCTCCACTAAAAAAGTATTAGTTTAAGTATTTCCTTATTGCACTTAGCATATTATTATTAATTTTTCAAAATTAACGATTTCACTTTTAATACTTTATTAAAATTTCAAATAGGGATAATTTCAGGTGACTACACTTAGATATTGTTGTTTTTCAGGTAGGTACTCCTAAAATTTTTTTTTCCAGTTGCCTATATCTAAGATGTGCAAAATTCACTTTGCACTTTCCATCCAATTCCGTTAGTTTTTAATATTTTTACATGTGAAATGACTAAAATGCCCTTATGAGTTATTAAACTTGGACTGAAAAGACTAAAATACCCTTAACTATTCATCTAATTTTCAAACATATGCCACCCTCCACTTCTTCTTTCTCTTCACCCTCTCTCTCTTCCCCTTTCTCGTCTCTTTCCAATCCCGTTGTGGAGGGTCGACTCCTTGCCGTTTTCAAAGCTCCGCCGGTCGTCGCCTCCGTTTGTCGCGGCTCCCTTGACTGAAGGATTTTTTTCCAGCTCTCTGTTTCTCATTTTTTCTAGCTCTCTGTTAGTTCCATTGACTCTATTAGGCGGTCGTTGAATGCTTGGGTTCCGTGGATTGGTCCAAGTGGCACGTTTTTTGGGTCGATGAGAGGGTGGTTCCCAAGAACCATCCAGATAGCAACTATCTGCTTGCTTATGGACTCCTCTCTAAGGTGAATTTCTGTTTTTGCTTTGTTTTGATCTGAATTTTATGTGACCCTTTTTAAAAATCTTTGAGATGAATTAGTTAATTAAGTTATCGACTTCAATTTCAGTCCCATTAGCTATTAGTTGAAAGTATTGTTGTTGGTGTTCAAAAGCTTAGAATTGTCTGTGTATGGTGTACTGTCCATTTGGAGATTGTTGCATAAACTAAATAGCACATTCCATTTGTTGGTTGGAATCGGAAAATAGAATGATTTTAGGGCTTTCTGAGTTATGAAACAGTTGTATTAAATTGGTGAATGATGATTGTGTGGGCTAATGTTGAAGAAGGAGCTACTGGGAAAGTTTGTGCTTTGTGTAGTTCTTGCATTGGACATAGGTTCATATTCATTATCTTGGGCATGCTTTGATTGGGATTTTTTTACACAATAGCAGCCTCATTTCCTTTATTTTGCTTACTTGGGTAGGTACCAATCCCCTCCGGCCAAGTTTATGCCATCAATGATACACTATCTGCTGAGGGTGCTGCTGATGATTACGAAGCCTGCCTCAAACAACTGGTTAAAACTGGGGTGTTATGTCTATCGGCAGCGAGTGGGTTTCCAAAGTTTGATCTCCATCTTCTGGGTATGGGCCCGGACGGGCATGTAGCTTCTCTGTTTCCAGGGCATCCTCTTTTGAACGAGAAAGAGAAATGGGTTACCTTTGTCAAGGACTCACCAAAGCCACCCTCGGAGAGAATTACTTTTACCTTTCCAGTTATCAACTCATCTTCATATACCGCACTCGTGGTGGCTGGGGCTGGCAAGGCTGGTGTAGTGCAGAAAGCATTGGGAGATGGTCAGAATTCTGACAAGCTGCCGGTTGAAATGGTATCAGCGGATGAGGAGTTCACTTGGTTCTTGGACAAGGCTGCAGCTTCAAAGCTGTAGGAGCTGAGGTATCTTTGATCCTGTAGCCATGTTTGGCTGATCAAGTTTCAAGTGTGTGAGTGTCCATCTGGAACTAGTTGGTTCAATAAGAGATCATACACATGTACTAGGGGATTTTGTAATCTGCTATTTCCAATAACTGGTGAGGTTTCTTAAAATAATTTCAATGACTTTGGTTTTGGTTATAATTTCTTTTTCATCTCTCTTCGTGCTATTTTACATTGCAAGTATATAATTTAGGCAGCTACTTAGTCTAATTCTCGTATGGGAATGGGGTATCTGACCTGATTTACTCTTTCTAATATAAATGTATTCATCAGTTCGGCTCGAGGACTTAGCTTGTTGCAGTGATAAATGTTGCTGCTAAACGAGTGCCTTTTCACTAAACCAGTTATTTTCTTCTTGTACTGGTATCATCTTTTTGTAGATTACTGCCGGTATAACTTTAGTACTTTACTCATCTTCTAGTTCTTTCTCTAATCTATGATTCTATCTTGTAACTATAATACCATACAGTGGCATTTTATGATATGTTTACTTTGATTATTATTCATTTCTCCCTCACATGTACCTAATATAAAATGCACTAAGGCTTTCAGAAGCTAGTTTGATTTATAGGTATATTTCCCCATCATACTCTTATATTCTGTTACTTCTCAAATTTCCGCCTGACTCATAGAAAAGGTTTAAGATCATCAGAATCTGATAGCATAGTCTGTTTCTATTTCTTGCTGTTCTTTGATCTTTACTAAAGGCTAGAGCTGTTATGTTATAACTCATATGTTACCTTTCTTTGGAAATTGTTTTTGACATAACTAAATATTTGGTCTTTCTCTTGTACATGGATATTTTATAGTTTCTGGAATGGCACCATGAGTCAATTACTGGTTGGTTTTCTGCAGGTTACGGAGAATTTTCTTGTTGAGAACCAAAACTTTTTATTTGAAAATAATTGAAGTCTACAAAACTACAAAACAAATTAGTCTTCAATCATAATGTTCATACTAATATTTCAGAATTGGGATTGAAAATGAAATTTAAATTTGCTTTGATCTTCTACGGTGCTCTATCTCCCACAAATAATTGAGTTTCAGCATTGTCATATATATAGATGTTAATCTTTGCTAACTTTCCTACAACAACCTAACCATGTTTTGGATAAATTATTCCTCGGAGTTTCATATATTTAAGAAATTTTATGTAATGTTTGAATTATATTATAATCTATAAAAGTCGAATGATTATTTATATTTAGGTCTTATTATTGTTAAAAATATGCTATGAATAAATATTTTGTGAATGCACTCATATGGTCTTTTGGAAGCCGAAACGACGTCATTTCTATACACAATTGAGGAACTTTGTCTCATTTGCAAAATCAGGAAAAGGAAAATTCAATCGGGGCATGCAAAGCCTATGTTTGATTGAAGAAAGCTCGCAGTCGCGTGAGCGCGTAACGTCTCTATTCAATTTCTCTTTTGTAGAGCAAATCAGCGCAGGCACTCGAACAAGACGTTCGAAACCGCACTCCCCAGGGGCATTCCCGTAATTTTGAACCAGCCTTCCCGTTCCATGTTCCTCACCGGCGGAGGCAACAGACACAGCCACGCCCTCGCCTCCGGTGGCGGCTTCTGGACCGCCGTCGCCGATCCCCAGTCCAATGTTGCCGTCGCCGTCACCGCCCTCGCCGGAGTCGCGGTGGTCGCTGCTCTCCTCTACACTACCAGTAGGTAATTTACGAACCACACTGAAAAGTCTAGATTGATACTGAGATTCAGAGATCGTGATTTGGTTTCACAGTGTCGAATCGATAGTCTCCTTCTCCTTTTTTGTGTCTTCGTCTCCGTCTTCTTCTCTATACACATAGATGAGAGCTCTCCGGCGAAGCGTGACTTGGTCTCCTTCGTCGTCGTGGATTCATTTGCGGTCGGTCCTGCTTGTTGTCGTCTCCTCCTCACCTGCTCATTGCGCCTCTCCTTCTTCTGGTCGGTGAGTTCCTCTCTTCATAGCTTTCTCGCCTCACACCCTCACATGAGTGTGTTACTGTTTTGATCATTTGCTAAATTTGATCTTGATCCTGATCCTGATCCTGATCCCGGAGTCATCATCTCAGTTTCTGATGTGTCAAATCCATCTTTGTTTACACTTATTTTCTCAGTTTCCACTTTACTCTGATCTATCATCGAAAAGGGATTCAATTTGGTCGTCTTCAGGGTTTAGCTGGATACTTGACTGGGATTGATCTTCTGATGTTTTGATGTTTAAATTTGGTTGGTTGTATATTTGTGTATTAATGTTTGTGCTTGGCTTTGAATTGTTTGCTGATTTCTCTTCTATTCCGTAGTCACCTGATCGGTTGGAGTTTTTTATCAGCTCAGAGCTCTTGTTCTGGGTTATTTCATGGCTAGTTTTATGTGGGAAAATGTGCACACCTTTTATTTATCTTATGGACAAAAATGATAAGTTTTGCTAAGTTTTTCAAGTACGAACGATGCAAGTACTCGTTTTGTCAATAAGATTGGCTGTATGAGATTAATTTGATCTGCTCCGTGACCAGACTTTTCTCAACAACTGAAAACACCAAAAACAAACAGGTTGAGAAATGACAATTGATAGCTTAAAGAAGAATGGCTCTTTTAAATTCGATGTATAAGTTGTGAAAATTAGAGTATGTATCTAATATTTCTATTGAATTTTAAACCGCGTGCATTTTCTAGTTTGTAGTCTGTAGTCTGTACAACTTATTTCTCTGCATCATTTTCAGTTTCTCTTCTGCCAAGAAGCTTGAGCGCCTTAGATGTTGTAACCAATAAGAGGTAGCTGAGAAAATGCTGACTATATACGAGCATGTTAAGCTTCAGGAAAATAAGTTACAGATGCAAGTTGATTTTCCTATGCCTGAGAGACAAGTTTTGGTAATAGGAGCATGCAGCACATTCTTTGTTTGTTATTATTTGATATAAATGTGCAATACCTAATGGGTGGTGGATTAGGGTTCTACCAATTATTGCAGTGCTCTTCTGAATGAGTTTTGTTGAGCTAGCCCCACATAGTGCTATAATTTCCTTTTGTTCATTTCAACTATGCCATATTTTTTTGGGGGATTATGAGAAGCTAATCCACATGTTGAAATTGGTTGTGTTAATAATGGGTTTTGTTGCCCAGGAAGTAAGATGGTTTTGCTACACTTTCACTTTCGAACCATAATCTCTTTTTGCTGTGCTTACGCTTCTACGCACGCAAAATCTTATTTTTGTTTTAAATGGTCAATCTATATCATAAGATTATTGGCTACTTCAACTGCCGTCTCACAGCTTTTCATTGATACCGACTTCCTTTTAATTGCAGGGGACATCTACAATCCCCATGGTCTCGCCGGAAGAGAAAACATGCTCTTGCAGTTCAGCAATGGAAAAGTTTGTTTACACCTGACGAGAAACTCCGAGATGGAGGAGTCAAGTTTTTGAAAAAAGTTCGAAGTGGAGTGAGTTTCTGTTGCTACTGGCCTAATAAATTTGCCGTTCTTGAAATCTTGTGATATTGGGTTATGATTATTTTTTTTGTTCGTGTAGGGTGTTGATCCAAATCTCAGGGCAGAGGTTTGGCCGTTTCTCCTTGGAGTGTAAGCATGTTTGAACGTTATTTTTTAATACTTTTATATCATACAATTACCTCGCGTCTTTGAGAGTCCTCGTAATATGATGCACTTAAATGAACTGTATCTTATTGGGTGTTTCTTGCCCTAGATCCTGATGATTGACTGACCTACCCATATAATGGGTTTCAATCTTTTTTCTTCTTTCTTAGTTTTTCCTTACTTTGAAGTTTGAAGTAATAGATATACAATTACATAAACGCTTTCCCATCATGAAACTATGCCCTATCTGTTTGCCTCTGGTTTTATCTTGTTTGTAGTTGAGTTTAATTGTTCAAGATCCATTGTAGATGTATGCATAATATACTTGATAATGTTCCAAGTGGCAAAGAACTTGCTTCACCTTAAGCAGGGTGCATCTGGTTCAAGTTTTGGTACTCACATTTGGACATAAATTGCTCATAAAAATATACTTGAATTCTTGAGTCTAGTTATATATATACGTAACTGCATTTCATACTTTTGTGCGTGGGGGAGAAAACTACATGCTTGGGTTGCTCTTGTCTTAAACTACATATCATCTGCCAACTGCTTTCAATGAGGGATTTAATTTTTGTTTCTTTCAACAGCTATGGCTTGAGCAGTACTAAGGAAGAACGAGACATTTTGATTACTCAGAAGAGGTAAAAATATATATTCTGATATCATCTTGTTAACCTATTGCCCTTGTTTCTTCTTCTATTTTTCACTTGTAAACCTTTGTTAACCTATTGCCCTTGTTTCTTCTTCTATTTTTCACTTGTAAACCTTAATGATTTTTGGGGAGTTTTGATTTACTGCCACAGAAAAGTATATCAGAAACTTCGCAGACAGTGCCGGCGCCTCATTAAAAGCAAGGAAAAAAGAAGCAATGATTGTCTCGATGAAGACACAGCCCCTCCCAGCTCTAAAGAGGTTGGTAGTGCAAGAAAATCCCTTTCAAGTGAGGAAGAAAGCCCAGATATTGAGTTCTCAGGTGACACTGACTTATCTGACTCAGAATCTCCTGAAGATCCGGTTGTGATTCAGGGTACCCCTTCTCTTGAAGTCCAAGAAAATGTTGATTCGGAAATGTGGTCTGATGGAAAAACGCCTTCCTCCGAATCAGAAGTCAAATCACAACCACGCACCAATGAAAATTTTGCTACCTGGCAACGAATAATTCGCCTTGATGCAGTGCGTGCCAATCCAGAATGGATACCGTTCTGTCCATCTGGAGCCGAGGTTTCAGCTGTCAAGGCACGTCGTTCGGCAATTGCTGTGGGGTTGAAGGATTACGATCACCTAGAGCCCAGCAGGATCTTCCACGCTGCACGATTAGTGGCCATTCTCGAAGCTTATGCCGCCTACGACCCTGAAATAGGCTACTGCCAGGGCATGAGCGATTTACTATCTCCAATAATTACTGTGGTCACCGCAGACCACGAAGCATTCTGGTGCTTTGTAGGTTTCATGAAGAAGGCTCGGGATAATTTCAGACTTGATGAAGTGGGGATCCGAAGGCAACTGACTATTGTTTCGAAGATCATCAGATGCAAGGACTCCCATCTCTTCAGGCACTTGAAGATGCTCCAAGCAGAGGATTGCTTTTTTGTTTACAGAATGGTGGTGGTCATGTTCCGAAGAGAATTAACATTTGAACAGACACTATGCCTTTGGGAAGTAATGTGGGCGGATCAGGCAGCCATTAGGGCTGGGATAGGGAAGTCGGCATGGAGCAAGTTGAGGCTGAAGGTTCCACCCACAGAAGATCTGTTGCTTTATGCCATAGCAGCTTCAGTACTACAGAAAAGGAAATTGATCATAGAGAAGTATAGCAGCATGGATGAGATCATGAGGGAATGCAATAGCATGGCTGGTCAGCTTGATGTATGGAAGCTCTTGGATGATGCACACAACTTGGTTGTTAATCTCCATGACAAGGTAGAGACACCTTTCTAGCTCTCCTTTTTATCAGTAAAAAACGATATAATAAAAAAGAGCAAGCATGATCCCGAAGAGAGCTCATGGAAGCGAGAATAACATAAGAGGAAATGACACGAGGAGACAGGTAAACATATAGTGAAGTAAAAACTAAGCACTAAAGGATGGTACCTTCAGCTTGGCGAGTGCAGGGGCCTTCTCTACAGTCATATGATGGAGCTTTGAGACAAGCTCCCTCGTCATTTCCTTGAACCGTGGTACCCTAGGCGTCCTCAAGTCTCTTTCCTGAATTTCACATATCGCTGAAGATCAATGGGGTCAGTAACAGAATTAGGCTCGAGGAAGCCGGAGCACGCTAATGAGGCTCAACCCGGGACATAATCCTTGATCTCTTGAATTTATTCTGCTTTGGAGGAATTATCTTACTTGCACAGTAGCAGCATTTGTGATTGTGTATCTTATAATGCCTTGTGAAAACCTTCTCAATTATATTATAAATGTCTTATTTCTTATTTAGGAAACTGGGAATATTGCCATTGCCACATTTATCCAATCCAAGAAAATAGATATTGTCTGATGACCTGAGACCTCAGGCAGTTGAAATACAACATAATACCTTATGAATTCACAAGTTTAATATCCTTCTGCAGAACCATAGCATGAAAATAAAACCACAATTTGTTCTTTTCAGCTAAAGCTAATTTGGAAATCCCTACTATTTGGGGAGCATCATGTTTCAGTCTTTCTTGGTGTAGTACCGAACCGTGAAAGCCAACCCCAAGATCATGAGAGGCACCAGAAACTGTAAAATCTTGATCACAAACTCCGGGGTCTTGTCGGGGTTGTACTGAGCCTGCTGTGGCGGAATGTAGGTCCGTTTCAATGGAACAGTTGAAACATCAATCTCCCCAATGTAGTATTTCTCCATCATGTCTCTAGCAGAATCACTGTGTCCTATATCTTCAAAATCATTTGTCGCGTCTTTGCCTGCAACACCCCACATGAAATTAATATTATCATCCCATAAGGCACATTGACATGCATAACTAGCAAATTTATTATGGTCTTACCAGTTGCTGATAGCAACACTTCATCACCTCCGGGATGATCTTCCATAAATGGGGTTACATCATACACCTGAAATTACCACAAAACCAGTTTAAAGTTGATCTATGACTTGTTTCCAGGCGAGTTAAATGAGTAAACATTGTTGAATCCACAAATGGATTACAATATCAAACTATAAAAAAAATAATTAAGAGATATGAAATCTTTCAAGTTTAACAAATATATTTAACATACATTTCTCCTCAACAGAACTGAAGCTGCAAAATGAAAAAATCCCCTTCCTATTGGGTTTAAAGTGAGTTTTCAGTGTATCATCACTGGATTGTAAGGCTGAAACTAAGAAAAACTACAAATATATTTTCCTTTCCATTTCCTCTTCCTAATAAGAAGGTCCCTTCAAAACCTTTTACCTCCCAGGCAGGAGGTGATGATATTTGAATACAAAGCATCATAAGTGTAAAATTTACATGATTGGACTATATATACAGTCTGTGTGGCCCTCGTCTTCATATTTTGGCTTTTCTCTCCCATGTCTTATACATTTGTATGGCCACACTAGTAATTATTATTCAAAAAAACTGTCCAGAGTCCCAACTGGGGAAGGATTTATAAGAAAACCTGTTACCTAGTTATTCAATGTGGTGGATCAATCTAGTAAGAAAGCATACAAATTTGTCGCTCAAGGCTTTATGCTCCCTACTACGTTGTGTATAAGTAATGTCTTTCATTTCAATGTTACTACCTATCTTCCATGCCACTGCAATCTCTGCTTATGCAAAAGACTTGAATGCTCAAACCCACATCATATACTGTGATATTTTAATTTACTTCTCAAGTGCGAGGAAAAAGGTAAACCAATTTGCATTTATAATAGATTGCACGAAGAACATATTGCCCACAAGCAGTTAATCAAAGTCATTATTACTGTCACTCAAATATCTAAGCACCAAAACCAATCACCATTTCAGGAATAGTAAATACACCATCAAACTATTATGAAATTGAACTCATAATTTGTTCCTGCTTTCAAAATACATGGAACAAACAATATGGATTTAAAATATGGTACATGCAAATAAATTTCAGTACCTGATTCAATTACCCAGAAAGTCAAACCAACATAGTTGTTAGAAAGAAAAGAGGCCAAACCAAAAATTTCAACATACCAATCAGTTTCTATTTTCTAAGCATCCAAACAGATGATTTAGATTCATCACTAGATTCAGTAAACATCAAATTACCCCTTCACACAAACAAAATAAAAGGGTAAACATGAAATCTGAGAAAGATCTGACCTTTCCATCAATAATCAGCCAACAATCTTTGGTCTTGTTGTGCACTGCCACCTCTTCAAATGAGTGTACCTTTGGATCTGACGCCATTTCTCACAGAAACTAAAAAATCACAAGAAAGAAACACTTACCCACAAAAATTGAAACTCAAAAGATCCACTTTTGATCCACCGAAAAGGAATCAAAACAACAAAGTCGAAAATTGAGTGTAGAGATTTTGCTTACTGAAAGGGGAAGAACACTTGACGGGCTGAGCTGTTTCTGTCTCTTTTTCTTGGTGTTGTCAATTACAGAGAAACGTAACCATTTATAGAACATTATCTAGTTTAATTTCCTGATTGGCCCTTCAGAGTTGGGGGAAATTGCGGGAGTTTTCAGGAGGAGGTGGTTGTTGAGTAGGGGTAATTATGACATTTAGAGAAATTAGAAAATTAGCACCACCACCAACGAACGTATGTTTGGTTTGGTGATTAATTTTGTGGAATTCGAGTACAAATATGTGGGCGTGTGCTGGCCCTCATCTTCCAATTAATTACAATAGTAATCAGTTACATTACATGCCATTTTATTCATCAATAACAATAATTTGAATGTACTCCACCGGTTTAAATTTTATATTTCCAATAAAAAAAATTATGGGATTAGACCTTTGGGTGGATAGATGAGTAGAATTTTACATGTAAATAAATAAATACAAATAAAATAATACAAATTATTGTACTCATGTATATGTAATGTTTATTGCAATTATATGAATTTTAATTTGATTGAAAGGTTGTTTATAAGAGTTTAATGTGTTCTGTAGTAGAATCGTGGCCAGCCAATTGAGATGGAGGTCGTGGTTTGCATAATACCATGAGTTCTTGTATACCCTCAATTTATGGATGGAGAGATTGTCCCACCCGATTTACATGAATGAATGACTTTGTTGATTCAAAAAAAAGTTTACTGTCTTAACTTTAATTTTTGTAGATACTCTACTATTTTTTTGTTACACCTAAAATAATATTAGTTAGAATCTAATAAAATTAGTGTGTAAGAAGTCAAAACTGCCCTCATTGCCTAAATTTTAAGCTGGGCAACTATTTAATAATGTATGAAATGACTCTTTTACCACCCGGTGAATAATAGCATGCACATATGATTTAATAGCAAAATAGTCTTTTCAGATAAATAAACTAAAAAATTAATAAAACATGTGAAAATATGAGATTGTCCTCCCTCCTCAACCCCTCTCACTCTCTCTTCTTTCCTTGAACGCATCTTCATCCTCAATTTAGGCGGTGAGGGTATTTTTTGACTTTTTAATATTTAAAGTTTGGTTAATAAACATGTATAATTTGGCATAATAATATGTAATTATCGGTAAATAAAATTACTTAAGTCGGATTCACATTCCTTTAATTTGTACGTAAATTGACTATTATATGTAAAAAAACATATTATTACGTCAATAATGAAGGCTTAACCTCACCAACCGCCACAGGGTTTGGTTTGTTATTGGGCTTTCCAGAGCTCACTGAAGGTCTTTAAGGCCCATAATACAATTTTATCATTTGACACAATCACGAAGCCCATTTAAACGACAGAGGCGAGGCCCATCCATTACAGAAACAGTCTCTCTCTCTCTCTCCATTCTATCATGTTCCTTCAATTCATCGCCCAGAACACAAACCAAACCCTCACCTGAAACTTCAATTTTGTTCTTCACCGGACAATCATATATATCGTATATGTATATTTATATGTTTTCGAATTAAGGCCAAATTTAATTTATAATAATTTGAGAGAGAAAAAATGAGAGGAGGTTCGTCGGAGACGAAGCTATTGCAGGAGCTGATTCTGTACGCCGCCAGCGCCGCCCTGAGTTGCTTGGTGTTGTTCGTCGGACTCCGCCACCTCGACCCCAACCGCGAAGCCAGCAAGAAAGCTCTCGAACACAAGAAGGAGATCGCCAAGCGCTTGGGTCGCCCCCTCATTCAAACCAATCCTTACGAGGTTCGTTTTTGCCATTTTTCTAATCTAATTCTTAACTTTTATGGTAGAGAATCTGATATGATTCAGTTTCGCATGTGGGTTCTTCGAAAGATCCAAAATTTTAGTTTTTTTGCTGGATGTTATTGTGTTTTTGTTGATATTTTATGGATAAGTTTGTTGGGTTGGATTGGTTTTGCTGGTTCCGTGGTTTAATGCTTCATGTTTGAGACGAGAATGATTGATTCCTTGTTAACAGGATGTGGTGGCCTGTGATGTTATAAATCCGGACCACATTAATGTGGAGTTCCATTCGATTGGAGGGTTGGAGTCCATCAAGCAAGCTTTATATGAGTTGGTTATTCTTCCCCTGCGGAGGCCTGAGCTGTTTTCGCACGGGAAGCTTTTGGGTCCCCAGAAAGGGGTCTTGTTGTATGGACCTCCCGGTACTGGTAAAACCATGCTTGCCAAAGCTATCGCGAAAGAGTCTGGAGCTGTTTTCATTAATGTAAAGATTTCAAACTTGATGAGCAAGTGGTTTGGCGATGCGCAGAAGCTTGGTGAGTAATGTTCAGATTATTACTTCCCTTTTGATTTAAGATATAAGTCAATGCTAGTAATATTCTCTTATGAGTTCATTATTGCCTCTTACAACTTAGAAATTAGAATTGGTGAGCAGGATTGTTTAAGCCCTTTGTTCTTTTACCGGTTCTCCCCTCAGTTGTAAAAGGAACCCTTATAGCTTATAAGTTAGAATCAGATATTTCCACGGCTTAAAGTTAGTTATGTGCAAACAGGCATGTTTATGAACCTGTTACCTAAGACCATCATTCTCCTTTAGTTAACATATATTGTAAATTTGTAATCAAATTACTCATTCCTCTTTTCTCCAGTCTTTTAACTTTCCTACGATTTATTTCTTGCAATTATGAGAACTTATTCTCTTGGCTTAGGCTTAGATTCATTTTCACTCCTTTAACTTCAGAGCATACTCACATCCATATCCTATTTCCATTACACGCAGAGCACAATTTAATGACCAAGATTGCCTATCTCTCAACCCCAGTAAACCCTTTCTTATCAATTTCTGTTTATGTTAACCTCAGGTATCAGGTATGTACTCAATACATTTCAACTGCTTTGGTTCATAGGTTAAGGAATCCTGGATTTTGGTATTAGAAAGCTACGACCAAAACATAAATATATTTGTAATAGTTGCTTGCAAGTTTCCCTTCCTCCAGTAACTTTCACCACTTCAGTTCGTCTTGAAGAATGAGACGGAATTCAACTGGTTCTAATGTGTTTAATATTACGGCCCATAAATGCTCTGTGAGGAATGATCGTTATCCTTATATCAGATAGAGTGGTCTAAATTTCATTATCTAGTAATGCAGATTGTCCAACTCTTAAGAGAGAAAGGGGATCAATGGATGCAACCTTGACACAATATTAAATTACTATAAGTGTGAGCCAATAGAATTTTTTAATTGTTATTGTTTTATGACTAAACTGTGCATTTTGCATAAGTTATGTTTTTTGCTTTGCGCTTAATCTATGAGGGACTCTTTTTCATCTCAGACTTGATGTCTATATGATAGACATATCTGGTGTTTGATCCACATAATTGTATCTATTGCGTAGTCTAGTCCGCTGAAACTAATTCTTACTGCCTTAATATATAATGTATAAGAAAACTGGAGAATACATTCTGGCCAATAAAGCTAGATATAAATGACATAACTTTCATTTCTAACCCAGTCCCCCATAACCATACCTATTATCTGCAATAGAACTATTTTCTGGCTTTAGTTATTCTCATTTGTATATGTTGATCTGGCAGTGTTCAATGGGTATCCTCCATTAAATTCTATCTCTTTGGTGTCAATCAATGATTCTCTCATTACATAGTGAAGCGGTTGTTTTGTAATTATTGACTTTCTTGATTGTGGATTTGATATTGTATGCTATGCGGAGATTAATTGTTTTTCTTTGTACCGTGTACATGACCTAATTGTTTGTTTGATTTAGCGATGAATTTATTATAGTTGATAAGAGTCTCTTCTGCTTCCGTGATTCTTTGAACGGTCGACTCCCTTACTCTGGTCCAATTTGAATAACAAATGCATGCTTTCAGCTACAAGTGATAAACATATCTGAGTTGATATGGTGCTTCTTTATTGACTTGCGCAGTGGCTGCTGTATTCAGCCTAGCTCATAAACTCCAGCCTGCCATTATATTCATTGACGAGGTTGATAGTTTTCTGGGTCAGCGCAAATCTACAGATCATGAAGCATTAACAAACATGAAGACTGAGTTCATGGCTTTATGGGATGGTTTTACCACAGATGGTTAGTTTCTTCTACTTTCTATGAAGCCTGAACAACAATACAGTTTAGACACATTTAGATCCCAATCATTATGGCTTTGATGATATTGGTGATTTAAGCTTTTATTTCTGATGAACTTGCATGGCTGTAGATAATGCTCGGGTGATGGTTCTTGCTGCAACTAATCGACCATCAGAACTGGATGAAGCAATACTCCGGCGTCTCCCTCAGTCCTTTGAGATTGGAATACCAGATTGCAGGGAGAGGACTGAGATACTTAAAGTTATCTTGAGGGGTGAGAATTTTGAAGATGACATTGACTTCGACTATGTTGCTAGCTTGTGTGAAGGTTACACCGGCTCAGATCTTCTTGAACTCTGCAAGAAAGCTGCCTTTTTTCCAATCAGGGAGCTACTAGATGAAGAAAAGAAAGGGAGGGGATCTCAAGTGAGTATTCTTACTTATTTATAGTTTTGCTATCCGCTAACTCTAGTTTGTGCCTTTTATTTTTCGTCCCATTGGCATGCTAGAGTAGTTTTATCTATACACCAGCAGATGACATGACCCCTCATTATTTGAAATCACTGAGCTATGTTGCAATGTGGGACCAATCAATTTTGGGGCTCATAAAGTGATTTTTGTGCATTATTTCTCGACTCTCCTTGGCATTCTTTCCCAATCTGTTATATAGTTTTGTATTTTCAAGTCTCTGGTCATGTTTTGGTTTGCCTTGTTTTCATGGTTATGTGCTGCACTGCTGCTACACCAGAGGAGTGTCAAAAGATTTTGTTTTGCATGGATAATGATCAAACTTAGCTATTTATTATTTATTTTATACAAATGCTTTTGTTGCAAGAAATAATTATAAATAGAAAAATGAAGTCTACGACAACAGTAAAGCAAAAGAATGTTGTATATTTTCACTATTGGTTCTAAGGAGAATTCTACATGTGTCTATACACCTATAATTATAGGGATAATGACACTTTGTTACACCTAACTATAGCGAAATGTCACTTTTATACCCTAACTACTTTAGTCTCTTT
>JAYMTP010003847.1:0-16111 GCA_036897365.1 Geranium brycei | reverse complement strand
AGAACCAAATCTTTTTATGAGAACGTGATAACTAATTTTGACCATTGAAAATAACTGAATGTCTATTGAAAATAAGTGAATGTTTAATAAAAATTGTGATATCCAATGAATGTGAATGTTCAACGGGGAAATAGGTGAATATTTAATAAAAACACTTTGCCCATTGAAAATAAATAAATGTCCAACGGAAATAAGTGAATGTCCAGTAGTTCTCATATTTTCACGATACATTTGGTTTTTAGTCAAACTCTTCCCTATTATAGTATATCATGCCCTTTTCAATTTTCATCTCAAATAAAATAATATTAAAATTACAATAACATGGATTAATAATTAAACTCGATAACACGAATAAATGTGCGTACATACACGGCATACATGGATCTCAAAGGACAAACAAGTCACCGATTTGTGTGTATATATGTCAAGTGGTTTATGGTTGCTTATATGGTAATCAACTAATTAACTAATAATAATCATTCATCAACAACACAAACTGCAAGAGCCGAAGAAGTTTTGCCTTTTGGCAAGTGTTAGAGAGAGAAAGAGGGAAGGTTAGATCTTTTAGGGTTCTCTGTTCACAGAGGTCAAAGCAATGGTGGGTGAGAGCTTTAACGAGGTAGAAGACAAGGATTAAAGCGGTAGAAGACAAATTGAAGGGATGAGAGTGACGTGGGAGCTCCAGATTCGCGGAGATTTCAAGTTGTAAAGTATATTGGGGAAGAAGGACAGAGGCACATCGAAGGTAGGAGATGTATCTAAAAAATTATCTAACTCTTGTTGTTTACTGTAGTGGGAGGTCTTTGGATTCAAGCTCCAAAAAAGCAAATCTGAGTCAGGGGGTTTAGGAAGGAAGTGCATAGGAGGGAGTGGGCGGTGTGGGATCTCTCAGGGACAACCAGGAAGAATGACGGAGGATAAGGGAGTAGAGGAGATAAGGAAGCAATGGGAGGGAGTGCAGTTGGAAGAGGAGGAAAGGGAGTTGCAGGTGGATCAGGTCGATGCCAACGACACAACCTTTAACAACCATCTCTGTCTGGTGGGCAGATTCTTGACGGAGAGACGTTATGATTTTAAGATCATGAAGGAATATCTGGCGGGGTTCTGGAGGCCAAAAAATGGGGTGTTTGTGCAGGAGCTTTCGACCAATTTGTTCTTATTTCAATTTTATCAGAAAGAGGAAGCTGAGAGGGTGTTATTCGGAAGCCCGTGGACGTAAAACATGGGTTATCTACTGCTGGAAAGGCTAGAGGCCAACACGAG
This sequence comes from Geranium brycei, assembly GCA_036897365.1. Lineage (NCBI taxonomy): Eukaryota > Viridiplantae > Streptophyta > Magnoliopsida > Geraniales > Geraniaceae > Geranium > Geranium brycei. The sequence continues at coordinate 14,848 of JAYMTP010003847.1, read as the reverse complement.
CCCGCTGTCAGTAAGCTTCTCTTCGGTTCCGTTGTGGGTGCAAAGCCACGGGATTCTGCCCCATCTCATGACAGAGGCGGTCCTAGCCAAGATAGGGGTGGCAATGGGGAACGTGATCAAGTCGGATACGACAAACTTCAATGAAATTTGGAAATCCTACATGAGATTTCGGGTGGCTATGCCGTTGGATAAACCGATCAGGAGACGGGTGAAGGTTCGGGGGCCAGATGGAAATGCTTTTTGGGTTAACTTCAAATACGAGCATCTTCCCACGTTTTGCTTCTTCTGCGGAATAATGGGACACACTGACAGATTTTGCTCGGAGGGAGGGGCAGAGTTAGGCCCAGGGGAGGAAAGACCGTACGGGGTCTGGCTCAGAGCAGAGACAAAACCGACCAGGGTGTCTGAAGGAATCAAATATTTGCGATCAGGGCTGGGGGAAAGGTATGTACCTGAGACAAGAAGTCAGTGCAGGAGCGGGGAAGAATGTGAAGGTTCCACAAACCTAGTGCCAATTCTAGAGAGAATTCCAGAGGGGGAGGACATGGGAGTAGAATCTGTATCATCGGGTAGTAGGAAGAAGAGGAAATATTGCCTTGAAGCTGGCGAGGAGGAAGGGGTGAATAGTGCCAGATATCAGGGTGACAATGTAGCAGCGGGGTGTCCGGAAGGCCCCACAGAGGTATATGATTATTCTTTCTTGGAACTGTCGGGGGCTTAGGAACCCTCGGAACCTCCAGTTTCTACTGGATTTAATTTTAGAAAAGAGACCCAGGGTATTTTTTTTTTTTGCGAGACCATTTGTGGAGAGGATGGGGTGGACAAGATAAGGGTCCGAGTTGGTTTCGAAGGGATGAAGGTAGTGGGAGCCCGAGCAGGTTGCAGGGGTCTGGCCCTAATCTGGAAGGCGAAAGAGGAGGTAGTGATCTGATCTTCGTCCGGGAACCATATAGACGCCAGAATTCGGGGAAGAGGTCTTACGGAATTTAGACTTTCCGGTTTCTATGGGGAGGCTAACCGGAACCGGTGGCACGAAACATGAGATCTTATGAGAAGGCTAGCAGTTGAAGGGGATAGTCCTTGGTGTGTGATAGGGGACTTTAATAACATTGCTGACCAAAGGGAGACATTCGGGGGCAACTCGTATCTTTCAGCGTTGATCAACGGGTTCAGAGACGCTTTGGCAGACAGCGACCTCTTTGATCTGGACTTGACAGGGTATAGGTTTACGTGGGAGAGAGGACGAAATACCCCATCATGGATCGAGGCCAGGCTTGACAGAGCAGTGGCCAACCCAGGATGGTTCGAGAAATTCCCAGGAGCGTCACTGGTGAACCTGGATTTTATGACGTCAGATCACAGCCCGCTTTTGTTAGACAGTGGGGAAAGGCCCAGATGGAGGGTTGCTCAGTCCTTTCGGTTCAAGAATGCTTGGATCAGTGATAGAAGATGCTCAGACAAGGTAGCGGAGGCCTAGAATGCCGGATCGATGCTGGGAATCGATGGTGGCTATTTCTAGGGATGCGCCCCTGATCTCGCATAGTTTTTTTGCAGATGACAGTTATTTCTATTGCAATGCTTCAGTGGAGGAGGCTAATAGTCTTAAGCTGATTTTGGGCATGTATGAGAAGGCTTCGGGGCAGAAGGTAGATGAGGAGAAATCATCAATTTTCTTTAGCCTCAACTGCTCTAGTGGGGATAGAGGGGAAATCACGGATCTTTTAAGGTACAGGGAGGAAAGTGAGTCTGCTACTTATCTGGGACTGCCTAATTTGGTGGGTAAAAGGAAGAGAGAGGCGTTCGAGTTCATTAAGAACATGATCTCAGCCAAAGCAAGCAGTTGGGAAGGCAAGCTGTTGTCGAAGCCAGGAAGGGAGGTTCTCCTGAAGGCGGTGTTTCAAGCTCTCCCAACCTATACGATGAATGTGTTTTTTCTCCCTCGGGGTATTGTGGAGGAGATAGGCAGGATTTTGGCTCGCTTTTGGTGGAAAGGACCATTTCAGGGAAGGGGGATGGCCTGGAGATCGTGGGGGAATAAGTGCAAACACAAACAGTCAGGTGGGATGGGGTTTTTAATGCTTCACGAGTTTAACCTGTCGATGCTGGGAAAGCAAGGGTGGCGGCTGTTGCAATTTCCGGATTCTTTGGTGAGTAGGCTTTTCAAAGCCAAATATTTTCCTTATTGTGGGTTCCTGGAGGCGAGGGTGGGGGACAATGCCAATATTATATGGAGGGGACTGGCGGAAGCAATGAAGGTAATCCGGTTAGCAGCCAGGAGAGCAATTGGGCCTGGTAAGGTCAGAATCTTGGACCCCTAGTTGCCGGACAAGGAGGCCTATGTTCGGTCCATGGCGGAACGCTGGCAGTACAGGGAGGTCCGGGAATTCTTCAGACCAGGGGTGAGGGAGTTGAACGAGGAGAAAGTAAGGGTGCTGTGCGATGAGAGGGAGGCGGGTCTTATATTATCCATTCTTATTGGGAGGACTACGGTCACAGATGAGTGGTTCTGGGCGGAAGAGAAGTCCGGCATGTATACAGTCAGAAGCGCGTATAGAAAGATCCTGCAGTAGAGCAGGGTGTGGGATCAGAGCCACAGAGACTCGATCTGGGGGATGATTTAGGCCCTGAATGTTCAGCCTAGGGTTAAAACGTTCTTGTGGCATTTGAGCTTGGATTGTATCCCGACTAGAGAGGCTCTCCGGACCAGAGGGTTATCAGTGGAAGATAGCACGTGCCCTTTATGCAATAGGACCAGGGAATCAGGTGAGCACTTATTTCTAGACTGTCAGGTGAGCAAACGGGTGTGGGAACTTTGGGACGGTCCACAGTGTCTGCAGGGGTAGGTTTGGCAGATAGGCTTAAGGCATGGATGATGTTGACAGGGAAGGAAAGGTTCGGGGAAGTGGCGTTCTTAGCTTGGGTAATATGGAAGGCTAGGAACAAAGTGATTTGGAGAAACCAGTCAAGCTCCCCAACAACTATGTTAGCAGAAGCTGTGACTCGGTGGAAGGACTGGCAAGAGAACCAGAAGAGACCTCAGAGAATGGCTCGTAGGACTCCGATCCAGAGCTGGCAAGCGCCAAAGGGAAGAGGGCTGAAGCTGAACGTAGACGGGGCGGTTGACCCCTCGAGAGGAGTCTACAGGGTAGGCATGGTGCTGAGAGACTGCAGGGGGGGAGATCCTTGTGGCCAAGTGTGTCTCTAACAGATGATCTACAGACCCGGTCATGATCGAAGCCATCGCAGTTAGGGAGGCGATTTCATGGGCGGCAGAGAAGCTGTTGACTAATGTCCGGATCGAAAATGACTGTCAGAGTCTCATGCTGGCCATCCAGGGGGCCGATAACCTCCCTAGTGCCTGGGGCTCGATTATCCAAGACTGCATACATCTTTTATCGGTGAGTCCATCTTTCACTTATGCGTTTGTTAGGCGTAGTGCCAATAGAGCGGCCCATGTCTTGGCCAGATGCTCTCTTGTTCGAACTGTATGGATTATGGGTGAGGGATCTGTCCCACCCGGTTTTTTGGAGGCCGTCTTGGCGGACCTTCCTTAATATATCCTTGGTTTGTTTTAAGAAATTTAACTACTAATAACATATTCTTTTGTATTTTCTTGTATATGTTTGATGCTTTTGGAGCTGCACTAACTAGCATGTTAGTTAGCATCAACCATGTGATTTGAGATTGTATTTCTTTTAGCGGAAATTGGCTCATTTTCGTACTTAACGTCTTGAAGTAAATTAAGAAAGGTTTTAATGTAAAAAGTAGTTCAGGTGAAAATTATTTTCAGTGTCAATGCAAATTAAAAGCTTACATTAGTTGTTGGATTGACAAAAATAGTTGAACATCTCATTTAAACTCATGTGTAATTATCGTGAATTTAAATTTATGTGTTTTCAGCTCAATTATTTATTTTATTAATCAAATGGTTTTAATATATACCATACGAGATGATTTTCACTCAATTATAATTAAACTCGATGATAAAATATAAGTATCTTTTCGATAAGAGGATTAGTTTGAATATATTTAAAATGAGATTAAACATAATTTTGAGAATTTATTTTCTTTTGGCATTGGACTTAAATATACTCAATGGGCCCAAACCTAGAACATATGGGCCATAGATGGGTCAAAGGCCCAATACTTAGGATGATGAGTGGGGTGTTTCGCCTGAAATTCTGATAGCAGATTAATTCCTAAATTTATTCATTTTGTTAGATTATTAGTTTATTTCATAAGTACATAGGCACGATGAAACAGATAAATGCTATGTGTTGCACATAAGTAGTAGAGAAAACATGTTTAATTATATGCTCAAAACATGAATTATTGATAAATAATACTCCAAAATCGCATATAGTACATGTAAATACGAAGTGTGGTTAATATAAAATAACATGTCTCGGAAAAAAGAAAAGGAGAGAAGATATAAGTTATGAAGCGAATTTTGAAAAGTGACGTGTTTTAAAAATTCTCGACTTGTACAATTAGTTATATATTAATTAATCATGTAATTCAATTAATTTCTTATTAATGTTCAATTAATCCTCAAAAGTCATCTTTATCCGAGTAACATATAGTATTTTATAGAACACTAGAAAACCTGGACGACTATTTGATCTAACTATTGCATGCATTATTTTCATTTGCTTTCATCACAAGAGTACTTAACGTCTGGACTAATTTAATCTAACTACGTCTTGTATGTCTGAATATAAAATCCTAATAATGCATTGTCAAATCATCAATCTTATGTAACCACTAAATACATTGTCAACTTGAATATCTTTTTTCTTCTTTCTGTTTCACTTGAACTTCTTCTACACATGAAATCTTGAATATAAAATAAATTTATGATTAATCTATCAGTTCAACGCGTATTATATCTATAAATATCATTTATCAAGTTCGATTATATAAGATCAATATCAACCGAACAATTTCCTCCTCAAGCTAGAGCTATAAATATGAACCAAGTTCCTTTTGTTCTCTTCTATTTGGCAGAAAACAAACAGCTATGTTCCACCTAATCATTAATGGGATCATTTGTGACATCCTTTTTTTCTTTCTAATTGGTATTAAGAGTGGTCCAATGTGATAATTGAGATGAGTTTTCTGATGAAACGTAATTTCGGGTATTTCAACCATCTATTGATGGATTGATAGGCATATATGTCATCATGTTCACACGATGCCCGTGAGAACATATTCAGTCGGTGTTTTCATTATTATGATCTGTATTTTTCTTAACATAAAATTATAGGTTAATACTCAACCATGTGGAGGAGAAGATATAACGAGGGTAAAACCGGGGCAACAAGGGTCCGGGTTGTCATAATTAACCTAGACCCTCGTAGCCCCAATTTCAACTATTGTTTCACAGTTCCGAGTTCAATATGAAACGTAAGTGGAAAGCTCAATCATGTCAGGAGAAAAGTGTAACAAGGGGAAAACTGTCGGTTGTTATAATCAGCGTGGGCCCTCGTTGCCCTGTATTCAACTATTTTTACACGATTCTAGGTTCAATATGAAAACTTAAGGAAGAATATTCAAGCTTGTCCGAGAAAATGTGTAACGAAGTCCCGACTGTAACGAGGGGGGAACCAGGTCTCACAACCTACCGATTGTGAGAATCAGCCCGAACCCTCATTACCCCGATTTTAACTACTGTTACGCGGTTCTGGGTTCAATATGATAACCTGAGGAGAATGTTCAATTATGTCGGGGAAAAGTTGTAGCGAGTCACTATAACGTGGGACCCACCTAGATACTTACCCCTTGGGGGTAAAAGTGTAACTAGGGTTTAGACGGTAACGAGGGGGGAAAACCAGGTAGGCTAGAGTTTCTGTAATAATGATTCTGATGGTGTTTCTGTAAATGTTCATGATTCAGCAGAAGCAGCCGATGCTGGTTCTTGGATGAGCTCATTGGATCAGCAAATGGGAGCTATGGATCTCACTGACCTGGCTTCGTTTCTAAATTCAGACGATGATCAATGGTTCCACCAATAGCATCAATACAAATAATCAGTGAATGAATCCACAAATTCACCAGCCACGGTTATTTTATTGCTATCAATGAAGTTCTGAATTTGTATAAATATTCATAGGTTATAGTATATTATATCTATCTTACAGAATATGAACAAGTAGTACTAGTAGTGTACCTATATGGGTTCCTTCTCTACAGTCTGTGCATGGTTTAATATCTCCTCCCATTTTCTGTTCCCTCTTGAGAACTGTTAGCCGATGTGTCCATACCATTCTGAGGATGTACATGTATGCTGTCAAGCTGTCTGCCGCAAGCCAAGATGGTTTGTGTCAGAATTCTCAGCAGCACTTCTCGAGTCTGCCAGCATCTGGAAATAAGCATGAGGTCCCCAACCTGCAAATATAATTCAGATTCACAAATAAACTTCAGTATATGTATATGTAATATAGTTTACCAGTCATATATCAATTATTTTATAGATATTAAAATTACAAATCTACAATACAGTAGTTGGTATTTTCAATGCAGTTGTTTGGAATACCCATGCATAACTTGTAAGCTTAGAATGAATCAACATGTACCTTAGTGTTTCAAAAAAGAGGTTAGGCGCTAGTCGGACGGATAGGGCCTCTAGGGATTAATCGGGCTGGTCAGGGAATTTTAAACAATGCATATACTCTAAACAAATGTTAGGATCCTGACAGAATTAGATAAGGTTGGGTTTTTAAAATTCATAGTTATTATTTATTAGGATAGAATTTTGAGTTTTTCAATTCTTAGATTTGGGTTTTAAAAATTAGTTGTTATTAGGATATAATCCTGATTACTTAAGTTGTTAGTTTTGGACTACTCCAGGCTATAAATACGTGAAGAGAATGATCAATAAAATATCAATGAATTAAGAAGAAACTAAGAGGTTACTGGAGAACGGTGTTCTCTCAAATGAATGCCAAATCGAGATTAAAGCTCTCTCATTAATTGAGCTCACTAATTATTTATATCCAAGCCATAACTTTATCCAGGCCCGGGACCGTACCAATAAACCTCTAACTTGTTAGGTTGTGCCACTATTATTGTATAGATATGTTATGAACAAGTTTGAAGGGAGTTGAACTACAATATTACCTTCTGCATCATATGGCGGAGGAAAGAATTGCAAGTAGCAGAATGACGCAATGGTGAGCCCTACAAAAAGGAAGGTAGAGGAATGAATAAGAACAAGAGCCTGTTGAGAACTAGCAATATTAGTAGATCAACGAGAAGTCATTAGTGGACGGACCAAGTAGACCTCCAGCAAATACATCTTGCCAGTGATGCCAGTAGTCATCAACTCGAGAAACTCCTACTAAAGCTGCAACAAGCAATGGCAGGAAAACGATACAGAGCTTGGCAACGTGCCCCCTGCGATCAAATACCCTGATTTTTCCCGACATGTACCAAGCAAGAAAGCCAAGACCAGCAAAAGACCCTGCTTGTCAATAAAGAAAAACACTTCTCTAAGAAGATAAGATAGTGTTGTTGCATATGACATATAACCTCAACAGAACAATCAATATACAAAATCTTATCTATACTACCACAGAAAAAAATTAGAAGATGAAGAGAGCTTAACAGTATATTATCTATAAATATGAATGCTTCAAATATTTTGCAGCATTTGACTCACAAGTGGATAGCAGATATCGAAAAACCCTCATAACTTTCAACAATAATGCATATGGATCAGTAAATCTCGAAGACATATATATGAACTATTGCAGCATTTGACTCACAAGTTGATTGCAGCATGTGATTCACAAGTTTATTACCATAAATGCCCACATAATTCTACAGTAATGCACATGGATCATAAACTCTTCAAACCTTGTGCTCCGAAAATTGGCAATGATTAAACTACTTACCAGAAGTATGGCCACTTGGGAAGCTTTTATGTCCTTCTTTAATCACATCCTTATCCCCAGTACACAGAACACTGCTCGTTACATTATCAAACACCTGAACAGCACAGACATAATTACAGAAAATTGAAGGAAATCAAGGCACTCGATGAAATTGAAGACTAACCCCTATGCCATCAGGAAAGCAACGCCAGAAAAAGTCAGGACGGGGTCGACCAACAGCATCTTTGATTGCACTAGTCAGAACCGCGGTGATTAACACAGAAAACAGAAGGCCTGAAGATACATACGCCATTGTATTATCATAACAAGGAAACAAAAATGCCAGCGATATAGAAATCCGAACACGGAAAAAAAGGGTTACCTAATATAGCATGATGCAAATCATAGACATCCTTCCTGATGAAGTAGTAGACAAGAACGATTCCGAAAGGCAACAATATTGCGATCAACTGTTATAAAACAATGGAAGAGAAATTAATTTTATCTTCACTATAGAAACAATGTGCTGGTATTGCTTTAAGCGAAAACGTACAGGAACAGCCCAAAAGGGGACCGTGTTTCCTTTCAATGGGTAACTCAAATCTCTCAGCATATCTTTTCCAACAAAGCGGTGAAATGGCTCGATAACATCTAAAACAACGACTATCACCACTAAGAGCAGAAGAATCAACCAGTCATGCATATGTATCCTTAATACAGAAGCTCCATGCGAGCGCACGGTGTGTGCTCCTAACTGAATCTCCGGCATTTTCCCTCAACTGAGAATGGAAGAAAAAAGTTATATAACGAAAGGGAAAATGTAAAAATTAAAATGAGGGTTCATCCTATTAGCTTCAGTAAGATATAAACCTACAATTTAACTTATTATCACACAACAGAAAATTCATGAACACAACCGATCAGCAACAGTCCCACTCAATATCCAACTTTTATTACATAAAAAGAGCAAATATACTTCCTTGATGCATGAACCAGCAACATAGCAAAATAAGAAATTGGGACCATATATACATTACAAATACATTAACTTACTATATTACCTATAAGGTGCTACACATGAGTCATAACAAAATCTTATTTACAACATACACTAAAACTAAAACCTCCATACATGACCATAAGCAGGTTTCAAACAAGTCATGTAAATTAATCAGGCACAACAGTAATACATTTGCTAGCTCAAATGGTCAAAGTCTAGTACCAACAAAGTCAATATTCAAAATCAAATCAAAATTGAAATGACAAAGAGTACAAATAAAAAAAACCAATCAGAATCAAAATTCAAGGAATGCACACAGACAATTCAGAGCAAACCTAGGGTTTCACAAACATTTGCTCCCTGTAAGTTACAACTATGTGTTTGGTATCAGAGAAAACGCAGAAAAAGGAAAGGAAGTATTATTTTTGCAGAATCCTAGTCAGTATCAGATAATCCACATCGATACAAGCTAAAAGGTGAACAAAAATGGCAAAAATATAAGCCACTGAACAGAGACTTCAGTTACACTGATCAAAACGCTACCGTGTCTCGTTTCATTTTCTCAGAAACCAAACAGATTCCTGAAAAGTAGAGCCTCTACCTGAATCAGAAGAATGATCGGAGAAGCGAGAGAGATTTGAGAATTTGTAGTCAATTTCAGACTCACTGTTTCGCGTTTCAGAGCAAACAAAAAAAAGGAGATAACGAAGAAGAAGAAAGAGAAAAGCGCGTTTCTGTTTAAATACCGGGCGTTTCTAAAAAAAGGCTTTTTCTATTTTCAAATCGAAAGACTTTGACTTAAACCTGTTTTAAACATTAAAACATATTTTAATTTAATCAAAAAAGGAAAAACATTTTTTCAATTTGATCATCAAAGATAATATAACTTTCATATGACCTCTTCTGTTCACGGTTTAATTTTGAATTGAACCGATTAATTGGGTTTTAAGAAGAAAAAAAATTGAAATCGAATTGATAGAATTTGGTTCAGTTCGTTTTTGATGAATTGAGTTTTATAAAATTCTAATTTTCGGTTGAATTTTTTTTGAACCAATTTCATGAAATTCGTACATTTTGAAGCGGTATTAACTTAGTTTTTGTTTGACCAATGATTTGAGGCTACAATCAATTAATTTCCTTTAATTAATGTAATTGTTTTGTGTTAAAATTGAAGCCTTGAAATCAATGTAAAACTGGTTTCCACAAAATTACGTTAAGTACTTATGTTTATAAGAGTGAAACTTTTAAACTATACTTTCTAATTTCAGAACATCCTTTAGCAGAAAACTAGGTGACATAATCATCAAGCATATATAAGGTTAATCTACTTAAAAAGACATTATCTATATAAAAAACTAGAATCATGGTCCACAACAAAACAAACACTAAAAAACAAAAAGTAGCTAATTATCATCAAATAAATAGATGAAACCAATAACATGTGCAGAACTCTATAAATCGAATCAATTGTGTAAACCCAGAAAACAAAGATATGAGACAACTCAGAAAATGAACGAATCGACAGTTAAATCCGAAGAACACGAAACCGCCATTGTTATGACAATGTTTCATAAACATAAATAATAAAATCAAGAATCTCTCTTTATACAGCTAAAAAAGTTCAGAGGATACAGAAAATTCAAAACTGTCTGTTATAAACCTGTACATATATCGTGTATGAACAATAAACTCGGGAAGAAGAGACTCGAGCCAACGCACAGTCACCTCCCAGATTCCACATCGTTCAATGGCGTTCTCGGGTGGTAGTCCAGTGACATTATGTGCATCCCTGACCCGTTGTCCCGACTCACTTCTTGATCCATTTCCATGCTATCAGCGCTGATCCCGTTCATAGGGTTGATCGTGTTTGTGCCAGCGTGTGAATCCTCCTCCAATGCTCGGAAATATGCATAAGGACCCCATCCTGAAGGCAATGCAAGCAAAAACTCAAAAAACGCTTTGTGTTTCTGTTATATAAAAATTCCAAAAACAAAGTTCAATACATTTTTTGCCATTAACAAAGTACACAACGCCCTTCTACAAAAGTGTCATAGTTTAGAGCACCCTTTTGCCATTTTTCCTTTTTTAAACTATCAATGAACAAAGAGATAGATTTTACCGTCATTGTCATATGGGGGCGGGAAGAACTGCAGATAGCAGAACATCGCAACAACAAGCCCTGCAAGAGGCGAAGGTACATCATTCACTGATGTATATAACACATCGTGTCCATAATATATAACATAAGGGAAGGAACCGAACCTATCATTCCTCCGGCAAAAACATCTTGCCAGTGATGCCAATAGTCATCCACTCGAGAAATAGCGACAAGAGAAGCAAACAGCAGAGGGAGAAAGATGATGCATAGCTTTGCCACGTGACCGTTGCGATCAAACACTTTGATCTTTCCAGATAAGTATAGAGCGAGAAACCCTAAACCCGCGAACGACCCTGAAAACCCATAATAGCATGAAATAAAACTATTTTGTATCCAGAATGGCCCAGAAAAGATAGAAACCAAAGCGTGCAAGGAAGCGTTTACTTACAAGAAGTGTGGCCGCTCGGGAAACTTTTGTGCCCTTCCCTTATAACACTTCTCTCGCCATGACAGATCACATCTCCCCATTTATCATAAGCCTAACAAAGGGAAACAAATTTAAAAAATTTTCTACAGATTTCTAAAACAAAAAATAGAATTATTTTTTTGAGAATAACCGAACATACTTCAGTTCCATTAGGAAAACAGCGCCAGAAGAAGTCTGGTCGGGGGCGGCCAGTTGCATTCTTTATTGCATCGGTGATAACTGCCGTCATCATCACAGAAAATAGAAGACCTGTTCTTGCACACAAATTAAAATCAGTACACAACTCGAGTCAATTTTGAATTTTATCGTGCTGTACATTTGTAATAACTGCTTATTACCTAGTATGGCATGGTGAAGATCATACACGCATCTCCTCCGGAAATAGAAGATAAGAAAAACAGCAATGGGCAGCAAAACTGCGTATAACTGATCCACGAAAGACAATCAAGAAAACAGTATGTATAAATATATATAATGGCTCCATCTATGTTACTTCATGGGATATGAGAGGAGGATGACTAACCGGAACAGACCATACAGGTACCGTGTTATCTTTCAACGGGTATTTAAGGTCTTCCATCATATCCTTTCCTACAAAGCGATAAAATGGATGTACGATGTATAAAATGATCTCTATCACTCCAAGCAGCAGCAATATGAGCCAATCATGCATGTGGAGTTTAGCAACCGAGGCTCCATGAGACTTGATGGTGCGCGCACCGAGCGCAACCTCATTCACTCTACCCTGCTAACATATCACAAACTGTCATGTTAAACCCATATCGGTAAATGAAAATCTCAACCATCGTTCATAGAGAACTGAGCTATCAGGCATAACAAAAGCAGTAATTTCAAATCCAACATGGCTCGAAATAAACATAGCACAAAACCAAGTTCGGGAAATTAGTAGAGGGCTCCAATCCCGTGTTTGGAACCTAATTTCAACAAAAACCCTAAATGTTCCGCGCCATAATTTCCATATTAGCAAATCTTCCGCGGAGAACTAAACTTTTTCATTATTGCAGATAAGTAACTGATATCAAGAGGTCGTGTTCATAGAGAAGTGAACTGTCAGGCACAACAAGAACAGATATTTCAAATCCAACATGGTTCGAAATAAACATAGCACAAAACCAAGTTCAGGAAATAAATCGAGAGATCCAATCCCGTGTTTGGAACCTAATTTCAACAAAAACCCTAAATGTTCCACATGCTTCCTTCCATATGCATCAAATACATCCCATGAAAATCACCATAATCTCCAAATCTTCAAATCTTCTCCAGAAACCTAATTTTGATCACTCCCAAACACTACCTCACGCGACTGAATCTATTAGTCCACAAGCATCACATCTCACTCAACAACCAAAACAGTAAAAAACCCAAATCACAACCAAACTGACAATTATATATACATATAAATTAAAAATACAGCAAAAGCAAATCAAACCCACAAACAGTAACTTTGAATCCCAGCATCACTACAACACCTAGATTCCAAAGTCAAAAGGCAAATTCAAAACTAAATATAAACAACCCACAACTAGGATTATACAAAAGAAGCAAAACCCAATCATTGATTTCTTCAGTTCACAAAGCAACAATAAACAAATCAAAATTGGTAAACAAAAAAAAACAAACACAAACCTGAAATATTCTCCGGAAATTACAAAACGACCCCATTCTCCACCAAGCCATGCTCGTCAGTACAGGAACCAGCAATCTCCTGCAAACCCAGAAGCATAAAAAATTATAAAAAAAACCCAGAAACAGTATCTGATTGTGATAGAAAAAGGGAAAAATCACATTACCCAGAGAAATTTTTCTGGCTTCAGTGACGAACATACGAATTTTAGTGGGACCAACTCAATCCGCGAAAAAAAAAGAAGAAACAAATAAATTATTTCTCCGAAATCTAAATATTTGTTGCGGAATTGGAGGGAAGTTAAAAAAATGATTTTGGGTTCGCTCCGTTAACGACAATGCTCTTTAATTTTTTCCACCAACCAATTAACTTCTTTTCCTTTTTTTTTCTTTTCAAGTTTAAATTTATTTATTTATTTATTTATACACGAGGGATTGGTCTTGGTGTCACTGTCTGGGCTCTTCAGGACCGTCCGATTTGCTGACTTTGACCGAATCGGCCGAACTGGGAGTGTTCCTGTTCGGCGGGGGAGACAGAAGAGTAAAGCCGTGTGGGACCCACTTAACCGGGTAACGGAAGGTGGAGGGAAAAGAAAATTCTGTTGTACTAGTCGTACCTGTCGCCGTCAATGAGGTGGTGATGACGTCACACGACGACGGTTCCGGAACTTTATGAGGAAAATATTTAATTTGTAAAATAAAATAATCAGCTGTTAAGTAAGCCGTAAGGGTTGCTGAAATTGGATAGTTTTTTTTTTTCCGAAGATTTTGAAATTTAATAGATATCAATAAAATGGTTATGATATTTGATTTTTTCTAATTCAGCCTTATATTTATCACCACAAATATGAATATGTGATCATGTATCCGGAGGATCTTGGAGTATGGACTGATTGCAATGTTATTTGTGAAATTTTGTTTAATTCATTATATGAAATAAGATCACATGTTTCTCCAGCCAGTAAATGTGAATGACGTGGATTACATTATGTTATCATGTGTGTGTTCGGTCTATGAATGTGGGTGTGAGAATTATCCCACCCCTTTTGGATGAATGAATAAATAAATAATAATAAGTTTATAACATTATAATCATTAAATCTGACGGAATATATTTAGTTTGTATTGATATAAAGGGAAAATTGTAACAAATCTCCTTATAATTATGTTTTTTGCACCGACTCTTCATTCACTGTATTTTTGCAAAAATTTTCTTTCATTTATGTTCATTTTTGCAAAAATTCTTTCTTACTTATGTTTATTTTTGCGCTATCTATGCAAAATTCATGAAAATTAATGGAAGTGTCAGTTAAGTGTTTACTCAAACGTACCTAGGGGTGGACACTTTGGCAACGGAACTGAAGACCGAATTCAAACCGAACCGAAACCTGAACCAGAGAATTGGAAACCATGGGTAACGGTTCTAATTTTGGTTCTTAAAATGGAGAACCATGGATTTTGGTCCGATTCTTGACCGGTTTAGTCTGGTTCTAGACCCACGTCCACCCCTAAACGTGCTAACTCAGACGTCCAACACTTAAGTGACTTTTATTCAAATTTCCCTGATATAAATGTGGTTGGGGAGGTTTATGGGCCTTAATTAGTAGGTCGGTGGACTATTCATGGGCCTCATGAGGAGGACCATGTCCTATATTAAGAATAGGTCCATAATAAGAGTAAATGCGAGGGTGGCCCAAGTTTTGACTTTTCTCTTTCCATTCACAGCGAAATAAAGTTGGAAATGT